>SJYT01084964.1:190350-210645 GCA_006410635.1 Cephalophus harveyi | reverse complement strand
TGTTGAAGACTCTTGAGAGTCCCTTGGACTGCAAGGAGATCCAACCAGTCCATTCTGAAGGAGATCAACACTGGGATTTCTTTGGAAGGAATGATGCTAAAGCTGAAACTCCAGTACTTTGGCCACCTCATGTGAAGAGTTGACTCATTGGAAAAGACTCTGATGCTGGGAGGGACTGGGGGCAGGAGGAGAACGGGACGACAGAGGATGTGATGGCTGGATGGCATCACTGACTCGGTGGACATGAGTCTGAGTGAACTCCGGTAGTTGGTGATGGACAGGTAGGCTTGGCATGCTGTGATTCATGGGGTCGCAAAAAGTCAGACACAACTGAGCAACTTAACTGAACTAAACTGATATATATAAGCATTCATTTTTTAGTTTAATATTAATGAACACCTACTATTAGAGTTTGCAAAATAAAAACATGAGACAGAGAAATTTGAATGTCAGGAAAATCAATATTTTTAATGGAAATGTGTAACTTCAATATATGGGACCTACTTATATTAAAAAAGTAATTGTTTTCTGAAATGGAGCATATTTATACCAAAAATATCATTGTTTATATAAAATTCAAATTTCATTCAGAATCCTGTATTTCTACATGCCAGGCATCGAAAAATTCAGTTCAGTTCAGTCACATAGTCGTATCTGACTCTTTGTGACCCCATGGACTGCAGAGCACCAGGCTTCCCTCTCCATCACCAACTCCCAGAGCTTCCTTAACCTCATGTCCATCCAGTCGGTGATCCTGTCAACTCATCCTCTGATGTCAACTTATTCTCTATCATCGTCTTCTCTTCTTGCCTTCAATCTTTCCCAGCATCAGGGTCTTTTCCAGTGTCACATCAGGTGGCCAAAATATTGGAGCTTCAGCTTCAACATCAGTCCTTCCAATGAATAATCAGGACTGATTTCCTTTAGGATGGACTGGTTGGATCTCCTTGGAGTCCAAGACTCACAAGAGTCTTCTCTAACACCACAGTTCAAAAGCATCAATTCTTTAATGCTCAGCTTTCCTTATGGTCCAACTCTCACATCTATACATGACTACTGGAAAAACCATGGCTTTAACTATATGGAGCTTTGCTGGTAAAATAATGTCCCTGTTTTTTAATACGCTGTTTAAGTTGGTTATAGCTTTTCTTCCAAAGAGCAAGCATCTTTTACTTTCATGGCTGCAATCACTGTTTGCAGTGATTTTGGACCCCGTGAAAATAGTCTGTCACTGTTTCCATTGTTTCCCCTCCTATTTGCCATGAAGTTATGGGACCAGATGCCATGATCCTTGTTTTTTGAATGTTTAGTGTTAAACCTGGAGAAGGAAATGGCAACCCACTCCAGTGTTCTTGCCTAGAGAATCCCAGGGATGGGGGAGCCTGGAAGGCTGCCAACTATGGGGTCGCACAGAGTCGGACACGACTGAAGCGACTTAGCAGCAGCAGCAGCAGTGTTAAACCAGCTTTTTCAGTCTCCTCTCTCACTTTCATCAAGAGGCTCTTTAGTTCCTCTTCACTTTCTGCCCTAAGGGTGGTGTCATCTGAATATCTGAAGTTATCGATATTTCTCCCTGCAACTTTGATTCCAGCTTATGCTTCATCCAGTCTGGCATTTTTCATGATGTATTCTGCATATAAGTTAAATAAGCAAGGTGACAATATACAGCCTTGGCATACTTCTTTCCCAATTTGGAACCAGTCTGGTGTTCCGTGTCCAGTTCTAACTTTCCTCTTGACTTGCATGCAGATTTCCCAGGAGTCAAGTAAGGTAATCTGATATTCCCATCTCTTTAAGACTTTTCCATGGTTTGTTGTGATCTGCACAGTCACAGGTAGCTCAGCTGGTAAAAAATCCACCTGCAATGCAGGAGACCATGGTTTGATTCCTTGGTCTGGAAGATCTGCTGGAGAAGAGATGAGCTACCCACTCCAGTATTCTTGGGCTTAAAAAAAAATCCACCTGCAAAGGGGGAGATCTGGGTTTGATCCCTGGGTTGGTAAGATCCTCTGGTGAAGGATTCAGGTTTCTAGCCTGGAAAATTCCATGGACTGAATAGTGCATGGGGTAGCAAAGATTTGGACACGACTGAGTGACTTTCACACAGTCAAAGGCTTTAGCATAGTCAATGAAGCAGAAGTAGAGGTTTTTCTGGAACCCGTTTGCTTTTTCTACGATCCAACGGATGTTGGCAATTTGGTCTCTGGTTCCCTGCTTTTTCTAAATCCAGCTTGAATATCTGGAACTTCTACATTGATGTACTGCTGAAGCCTATCTTGTAGAATTCTAGCATGTGACATGAGTGCAATTGTGCAGTAGTTTGTACATTCTTTGGCAATGTCTTTCTTTGGTATTGGAATGGAGACTGACCTTTTCTAGTTCTGTGGCCACTCCTGGGTTTTCCAAATTTGCTGGCATACTGAGTGAAGCACTCAAGCAGCATTATCTTTTAGGATTTTAAATAACTCAGCTGGAATTCCATCACTTCCACTAGCTTTGTTTCTGGTGATGCTTCCTAAGGTCCACTTGACTTTGCACTCTAGGATGTTTTCCTCTATTTCTTTGCATTGATCACTTAGGAAGACTTTTGTATCTCTCCTTGCTATTCTTTGGAACTCTGCATCCAAATGGATATATTTTTTCTTTTCTCCTTTGCCTTTTGCTTTTCTTCCTTTCTCAGCTGTTTGTAAGTCTTCCTCACACAACCATTTTGCCTTTTTGCATTTCTTCCTCTTGGGTATGGTTTTGATCACTGCCTTCTGTACAATGTTATGAACCTCTGTCCATAGTTCTCAGGCACTCTATCAGATCTAATCCCTTGAATCTATTTGTCACTTCCACTGTATAATCATAAGGAATTTGATTTAGGTCATACCTGAATGGTCCAATGGTTTTCCCTACTTTCTTCAATTTAAGTATGAATTTTGCAATAAGCATTTCATAATCTGAGCCATAGTCAGTTCTTGGTCTTGTTTTTGTTGACTGTAAAGAGCTTCTCCAGCTTTGGATACAAAGAATATAATCAATCTGATTTTGGTACTGACCATCTGGTGATGTCCATGGACTTACTATTTAACAGATATTATGCTAGAGGCTGAAATATGTGGGGTATGAGATAGAATTGTGGTGTTTGAGTAGTTTTCTTAAGTTATGGTGATGCTTAGCCATATTAATAATATGAATTCTACCTTTATATTGGAGAAGGCAATGGCAACTAAATATTATTAAATATAACAGTGACATAGCTTCAAAAATTCTTGAAGTTTTAATATTTAAGTGATTAGGAAAAAGAAAGCTAACAATAATAAAAAAAGAAAAATCTATGAATTCATTTCCAGTTTTTGCAGTGTTTACTTGTAGCATTTTCACAATGTTGTGTAATTTTTTTCATTCTTGTTTAAAGAATACAAGTAAAAGGAAACTTTTTAAAGCTTATTTCTTTATAAGAAAAACAGAATAAGTTGTGCTTCTAACCTTATTTTAGAATTTTAAAGTTTGTATTTATGGTGTGTATATATATATTTTGTTAAAAAATGACAGACTCCACTCTTGTTCAGCCAGTAATACCACTAATCTCTTGCTCATGTATAATTTCTACTTTCTGCAACCTATCCCTGATGGATTAATCTTCCTAGTACAAACTCTGATATTGTTCCTTCCTCCCCCAGATTTTCAGTGGTTCCTCTCTATTTTAGAATAATACATGAATTCTTTGGCTTGGATCTCAAGTTTCTCCAAAATTCATTCCTTTCCTCACCTCATTTTACTTTTCCATTCTATTCTCACTCCTCTGGTGAACTCTATCTTCAAGACACTGAATTATTTTATCCTTCAGTGTGTTTCTACCTTTTGACCTTTGCCAAAACTATGCCTACTCTCCTAGCTCATTTTTTTCCTTGAAACTTTTCCATTTTTAACACAGTGAGTTAAAATGGTTTTTGCTTTGCTTGCTTTGTTTTACTGAGATCTACTGAAAGGTATCTTACTTGCAACCTAATGCACATATATATGTACATAAAACAATAAAGAAGCAAAATTTTCCTGAAAGTATATTATCCCTTACTTTGAGTCATAGAAAACTTCTTTTTGATTGCATTGTGTTCTTTTGTTTATCATTCCATATCACTAAAAGAAAATGCTAATCTCATCCTACTGGATTGATTTCTTGACCCAGTTATGGGTTACTGTTACATTCTCCAGTTGTAAACACTACCTTAATGCTTATCTAAAATGTCCCCTTCTATATGAAGATGTTTATCCCCCTAATCAGAAACAGCTTTTCTTTTCTTTCTATGCTGATAAGGACTTTCACTACTGATACACTTAATTAACACAAAATCTGACATTATAGCTATGTGTGTCTATTTTATGCCTTCTTGTAAGATTGTAAACGTCTCAAGGGTAAGGCTAATATTTTATTTATTTTGTGTTCTGTTTGATACAATATTCTAGAAACTAACTTCTAGGAAGTTAGTCAAATGAAAGAAAGCAGATATTAGTTTTTATATGCCTCATCTAGTCTATTCTAAAAGATTTGCCTCCTCTTCAGCTATATCTGATTTAGGGACACGATGATAAAATTTATTAAGGTGTTCTCTATTATCTGTAATCACTTAATGCTGCTCTTGAGTAATTCATCCAGACACTGCCAGTTCTTACAGAGCTTCCTATGCTAGGTCATATTTCTATGTTGGTTCCTTAAATGGGGTAGTAATTTTTATAGTACTTCTGAATCTGATCTGATGCAGGGTGAAGCTGAGAAATCCAATCCTAGTTTTATAGCAGGTAGGAGGAGTCCTGGTATATTAATGTCTTCAATCTCTCTTATTAGAACAAAACAATTAAAGGTAGGTAAATAATAGGGGAAAATGAAAAGAAAAGCACACCACTCGAACAGAGAATGACATTTTTCAGAAAAGCAGTACTCAATAACATGAAAACATTCAAAGGGGGAAATCCTTTAAATATTGTTTTAAAAAAAAAAAACTTCACAAAGGATACCCAAATCATACAACTGTTTTTTAACATGAAAATCTTCAAAGAATACATTTCCCATGCAATGCTTAAAATTCTCAAAGGGGGCTCCCTCTGGAGTAAAACACTTTGAAGGTGAAATCTCTTCAATTGTATGAGTTTTTTCAAAGAGAAAACCTTTTCCAAATTTTCTTTAAGCCAGGGACATTCTTTAAGGAGTAATTATTTCTGAAATAGCAATACTGCCTTTTCAGTGATGTGTGCATTTTCAGATTTCTCCAGGTGAAGCTTTTAAAAATAATGAAAATAAAGTGCGACCAATAATATAGTCTGCATTAAGTTTGGCAAGAGAAAGTAAGTTCTTGTCAGAAATGTCTGTAATATACTTCATTTTAATGTTATTAAAAATGTAAGTGCCTTAAGATTGTTAGACATATTGATTTAATTAAAATAAGGGAAACAAAAAGATTTTTTCCTAGGATCTTCCTTTTGGCTCAAAAAGGCAGCAAGAAGAAGCTTATTATGTGTGATTAGAGTTAAATTCTAACTTTTATACTTAATGTAACCTTTGATGTGATATTACCTGCAGTTTCTCTTTAACTATCTATTGTAAAGCTAATTTTGCAGGTTACTATGACATCTGAAGAGAAAAATTGCCAGACGTCTTGGGTCAGATCCATTGCCCAGAGAGCTCAGTATTCTGTTAGTCATACCAGAAGACATGGTTTTGTTGCCTGGCCATTTATATGTTTATTCATCAACAAATACTTATTGCATTAATGATATGCCATTTATTATACTTTGTCATTACTCATGACATCAGTATAAGAAACTTGGATGTTTGCCCACCAAATAGTCTCTTTCTCATTTTCTTTCCTCCAGAAGCTTCTGAGATTAGTCACTAGAAGGACCAAAACAGGGGCAGATGTTTTCACCCTCACAATTAATTTAGGCCTTGACCTCCAAGGAAAAGCTGGAGGTCAAGCTTGACCTCAAGCTGGACTAGGCATCCAGCATATCTTTGTATCTCTAACGTGTGTATTCCATTGCTTTGGTAAACAAAAGAACTATGTACCAGGATTTCTAGGCTTATCACAACCCAGTATTTGCACCAGTTTTCACAGAGGTTGCATGTGATACAAAATGTTCACTTTGCTTGGTAAAATAGCAGCATCATTTGGAATACAAAAATTAATGGACTAGTATAGACCTAACAGAAGCAGAAGATATTAAGAAGAGGTGGCAAGAATATACAGAACTGTACAAAAAAGATCTTCAAGACCAAGATAATCACAATGGTGTGATCACACACCTAGAGCCAGACATCCTGGAATGTGAAGTCAAGTGGGCCTTAGAAAGCATCACTACGAACAAAGCTAGTGGAGGTGATGGAATTCCAGTTGAGCTATTTCAAATCCTGAAAGATGATGCTGTGAAAATGCTGCACTCAATGTGCCAGCAAATTTGGAAAACTCAGCAGTGGCCACAGGACTGGAAAAGGTCAGTTTTCATTTCAATTCCAAAGAAAGGCAATGCCAAAGAATGCTCAAACTACTGCACAATTGCACATCCAAGTAATGCTCAAAATTCTCCAAGCCAGGCTTCAGCAATATGTGAACCGTGAACTCCCTGATGTTCAAGCTGGTTTCAGAAAAGGCAGAGGAACCAGAGATCAAATTACCAACATCCACTGGATCATTGAAAAGGCAAGAGAGTTCCAGAAAAACATCCATTTCTGCTTTATTAACTATGCCAAAGCCTTTGACTGTGTGGAACATAATAAACTGTGGAGAATTCTCAAAGAGATGGGAATACCTGACCTGCTTCTTGAGAAACCTGTATGCAGGTCAGGAAGCAACAGTTAGAACTGGACATGGAACAACAGACTGGTTTCAAATAGGAAAAGGAGTACGTCAAGGCTGTGTATTGTCACCTTGCTTATTTAACTTATATGCAGACTACATAATGAGAAATGCTGGGTTAGAAGAAGCACAAGCTGGAATCAAGATTGCCGAGGGAAATATCAATAACCTCAGATATGCAGATGACACCACCCTTATGGCAGAAAGTGAAGAGGAACTAAAAAGCCTCTTGATGAAAGTGAAAGTGGAGAGTGAAAAAGTTGGCCTAAAGCTCAACATTCAGAAAACGAAGATCATGGCATCCAGGCCCATCACTTCATGGGAAATAGATGGGGAAACAGCAGAAACAGTGTCAGACTTTATTTTGGGGGGCTCCAAAATAACTGCAGATGGTGACTGCAGCCATGAAATTAGAAGACGCTTACTCCTTGGAAGAAAATTTATGACCAACCTAGACAGCACATTGAAGAGTAGAGACATTACTTTTTCCACAAAGGTCCGTCTAGTCAAGGCTATGGTTTTTCCTGTGGTCATGTATGGATGTGAGAGTTGGACTGGGAAGAAAGCTGAGCACCAAACAATTGATGCTTTTGAACTGTGTGTTGCAGAAGACTTGAGAGTCCTTTGGACTGCAAGGAGATCCAACCAGTTCATTCTGAAGGAGATCAGCCCTGGGATTTCTTTGGAAGGAATGATGCTGAAGCTGAAACTCCAGTACTTTGGCCACCTCATGCGAAGAGTTGACTCATTGGAAAAGACTCTGATGCTGGGAGGGATTGGAGGCAAGAGGAGAAGGGGACGACCGAGGATGAGATGGCTGGATGGCATCACTGATTCGATGGACATGAGTCTGAGTGAACTCTGGGTGTTGGTGATGGACAGGGAGGCCTGACGTGCTGCGATTCATGGGGTCGCAAAGAGTCAGACATGACTGAGCGACTGAACTGAATTGAAGTGAGCTGATACTTCACCTCTGTGAGCTTCTTCTTCCAAATCTATATACTTTGTTCTATTATGACACAGTAGACATATTCAGATTAAGAGACAGTCTATAGAATTATTGACCAAAAATCTTCACAAGTGTCTGTTAGTCAAGATAATGAAGATACAAGGAAAGACCAAGAAATTACAACATTTTAGAAGGAGACTAAGGAATCATTATAAATGCGAAAATGACATTCTGGGTTGAATTCTGGAACAAAAAATTTTGCTAATAGAAAAACTAGTAAAATACAAGTACAATACAATTAATAGTACAGTATCAATGTTAATTTCCATGTGTTGACAAATGTTTCATGGTTGTATAAGATGTCAGCATTAGGGGAAACTGGGTGAAGGGTGCATGGGAACTCTATGTACTCTCTTTACAACTCTTCTTTAAATCAAAAATTGTTTTATAATAAATAATTGAAAAATATATCAGTGCAGCTGTGATGTAGGGGAAGAAGCAACTTTAAAAGTGATATTTAAATGCTTGAGGTCTGGTAAATGCCACAGTAGTTCATGCTCTGTCCTGAGAATTGAATCAGCTTCTATGTGAATTTCATAGAAAAATGAATTGCATTGTCAACTTGTCCTTGAACCCTACAGCTGACTAGAAGAGCTTGCAGGACAACTGATAAACAAAAGACATCTATGTTTGGCCCAAAGGTAGATTCCAATGCACTATCTCTGGATTGGAAAGAAAAAAAATTTTTTTTTCTCCTGGTTCTACTTCCAAATAGTTAATTCAACAAATATTTACTGATGCAAAGAGGTCTCAGACAATGAACTGGATGCTGGATGTACAAAACCCAATTCAATTGGTTCTTGATCCCAAGTGTCTTACAGTCTCCTAGGGGAGGGAGGCCTATTCTTTCAGTACACAGTTATTGTTTGAGTACCTACTCTATGCTAGCCACTATTTTTGGTGCTTGGGATGCAACAGTAGAACACATCTACAAAGATATTTGTCCTGAAGGAGTTTATATTTTCTTAGGAGTGGTTTTGGGGAAGACAGGTGATTTATAATCAGGGAAATATATTAGTAAATGATGAATCTTCTGATTTAAACCCAGGATTTGTCTTTGTCAGAGAGTTTTGGAGGCAGGCAAGGCTGGCCTGTGTCATAATTTCCCCTCACTTGAAGTGGTTGCATTATGACTCACCTCCACTCATACATGGTCAAGCAGAGACACTGAGTGGCATAATAATGATATAATCATGATTACATATCCACCAAAGGAAATGGCACCCCACTCCAGTACTCTTGCCTGGAAAATCCCATGGACGGAGGGGCTTGGTGGGCTACAGTCCATGGAGTCGTGAAGAGTTGGACACAACTGAGTGACTTCACTTTCACTTTTCACTTTCATGCATTGGAGAAGGGAAAGGCAACCCACTCCAGTGCTCTTTCCTGGAGAATCCCAGGGACAGGGGAGCCTGGTGGGCTGCCATCTATGAGGTCGCACAGAGTCGGACACGACTTAGCAGCAAAGGACACTTTAAAAAAGTATTTACTTATTTTTGGCTGTGCTGGGTCTTTCTTGCTGTGTGGGCTTTTCTCTAGATTCAGCAAGAGGGGGCTACTCTCTAGTTGCAGCGCTCAGGCTTCTCATTGAGATGGCTTCTCTCACTGCAGAGCACAGTCTCTAGACTGCACCGGCTCAGCAGTGTGGCTACCAGGCTCTAGAGGACAGACTCAATAGTTGTAGCACGCAGACAGCTGCTCTGCTGCATGTGGGATCTTCCTAGACCAGGGATTGAACCCATGTATCTTGCTTTGGCAGGTGGATTCTTTACCTCTGAGCCACCAGGGAAGCCCCAAAAGGCATATTTGTTGGGGCAAGGAAAACTAACTTTGTACCTATGAAGTAGAAACTGTAATATGACTGGAACCAAGCAACTTGTTACCCTAGTGGGCCTTTATAATGATTTCCTCTACAGGCCAGAGAGTCCCACACCCATTTCCAGCAACGCTATCTAGCCTCTCCATTTATTCTCATTTACATTCAGTATTTTCAGCACCATTTTATTCTTTTCCTAGATGTCCTCCAGGTGTCCCAGTAGTGTCTGTTAAATAGTTCATACTTAAGATAATTTTTCTTTGATAGTTGTGTAGGTATACAACTGTAATGACTTCAAGCAATGTTTCCTCTGTTTTGTCAACCAATGCAAGTATATATATTGCAGTTTTTATGTTATATTTTAGTATTTTTACAGCTTATGCAATTTGCCATTTCCTCCAGGCATTGTTTCAAAATTATTTTCATATTTGTAATAAGAAAATAATAGCAAAATTCAGTAAAACAAACTTGATGTAAAATTAATGGGAAAAAAGAAAGAAGTGCTACATTGAATATTTATGTACATCCAAAGCATTGCTACCAATCTGCTGCTGCTGCTGCTAAGTCGCTTCAGTCGTGTCCGACTCTGTGCGACCCCATAGACGGCAGCCCAACAGGCTCCCCCGTCCCTGGGATTCTCCAGGCAAGAACACTGGAGTGGGTTGCCATTTCCTTCTCCATTGTGTGAAAGCGAAAAGTGAAAGTGAAGTCGCTCACTCGCGACCGACTCCCAGCGACCCCATGGACTGCAGCCTACCAGGCTCCTCCATCCATGGGATTTTCCAGGCAAGAGTACTGGAGTGGCTTGCCATTGCCTTCTCCGTGCTACCAATCTAGTGAAGTTAAATTGGAATAAACCGCTTTTTTAAAAATTAGATAACATATAAGTATGAGAGCTCCTTAGACTGAATAAATAGTACTTTTTTGACCAAAAAAAAAAGTCCTGAATTTTTTTTTGCCTGTAAGAAGATGTTGTGAAAACTGAGAACATTAACTAATCTCCAGGGACTTTCTTTTTTTATATTTAATATATTACAATTGTCCTTGACTGACAATAATTTTTTAACTAAAATCCAGGCTCCTCCATCCATGGGATTTTCCAGGCAAGAGTACTGGAGTGGCTTGCCATTGCCTTCTCCGAATATGCTGTCTAGGTTGGTCATAATTTATCATCAGTTCAATTCAGTTCAGTCGCTCAGTCGTGTCCGACTCTTTGCGACCCCATGAATCGCAGCATGCCAGGCATCAGGGGATCACAAATAATGGAAGAATAGAAAATTAAAAGCAGTGGATAAAATGCTTATGGTCTCCACCCCTTTTAATACTTAGTGCAGGGGATAAAAGAAATCATGAGATAATTTCAATTAAATAATTAACTCTGTTAATGGTGTTTACTAATGTCCCATAATAGCAGATATACCACCAGATGGTAAATTTTACCCAGTAAATGTAGCTTTAAAGAGCTCAATTAAATGAAACCTTCTTGTGGGTCTACCATATAGCAATTATTGCCCTAAACGTGTGTATTTCAATTTATAAGAGTTGAAGCATAGTTTAAATATACGAGGAGATTCATCTTTTATAAAAACCAATGAGCAACTTTTGCTTTTTGCTTGTTTGTTTTGGCTGCACTGCACGGCTTGTGGGATCTTGTAGTTCCCTGACCAGAGGTCGAACTCCGGCCCTTGGCAGTAAAAACGTAGAGTTCCAACCACTGGAGAACCAAGAAATTCTTCAGTGGGCATCTTTTGAATATTGAAAAAAAATTAATTGACCTGTTTTATGAATAATCACCCCTGTAAAAAGATTGACCTGTTTTATGAATAATCACCCCTGTAAA
Organism: Cephalophus harveyi; assembly: GCA_006410635.1. NCBI lineage: Eukaryota > Metazoa > Chordata > Mammalia > Artiodactyla > Bovidae > Cephalophus > Cephalophus harveyi. The sequence goes on along the minus strand of SJYT01084964.1, from coordinate 199,144 downwards.
AGATTTTCTAGATTTAGATGATTAATGTTATCCATTATTCCTAATTTTTTTACCTTTTAAAAACTATTTGCAAGCAATAAAAATTATAGAGGAAAGAAAACACCCTTAAAAAACCCATTATTGTAGAATAACTTCTGCTATAACTATTATCATTTATAGATTTTCTATTTGAGTATATTCTCATCATTGTGTGTGTGTGTGTGCACTCTGGGTTGGTATCTGTGAAATTCCACTCATACACACCAAAAAGTGAATGAGGGAATGGCTCTGTAGTTAAATAAGTTACAGAAATGCCATATGCTTATCTTCTTGTAAATGAAGGAATTTGCTTAACATTTCCCAAAGGTATTTGACCACAGAACTGTTTGGTTTTTTTTTTTTTGCTGTTTTGTTTTGTTCCATAGCAGTTGATAAGTCAGAGAATACATCTGGAAAAATTCTGAGTTTTTGAGTGAACAGATGACAGGGTTGATTAATGTCTAGTTAATAACCTATTAGAGATTAATGATTAATTTCTTTTAAGGCTCTGGAGAAATAAGATTGTTTAGATGTTTGAGGAAGAACCTTTTTCAAAGATGGGACAAAGATAGGGAGGTCTGAGTGGGAAGTGACTTGAGAGGCCCTGAAAATTCAGGCAAATCCTGAGGGCTCTGTATTTGTTTTCTTTTTTCCTCCAGATGTATTGACATGTAATTGAAATATAACACTGTATAAGTTAAACATGTACAATATGTTGATATGTTAATATATTGCAGAATGATTGCCAGTATAACATTAGCTCATACCTCATCCCATTGCATAATCACCATTTCTTTTTTGTGTTGAGAAAATTTAATATCAACTCTCTTAGCAACTTTTGAGTATATAATATAGTGTTATTAGCTATAATCCCTATTCTGCACAATAGATCCCAGAACTTGTTGATCTTATAATGGAATGTTTACACCCCTTGACCAATATCTCAACATTTCTCCCACCACTGTCCTTACCCCACACCGCACCCCCAGCCCCTGGTAACTACCACTCTACTCTCTGTGTCTCTGGCTTCAACTTTTTTAGGTTCCACATGTAAGTGATATCATGCAGTATTTGTCTTTCTCTGACTTACTTCACTTAGCATAATGTTCTAAAGTTTCATCCTGTTTGTCACAAATGGTAGGATTCCTTCTTTCTTATCACTGGATAATAGTCCATTATGCAGGCACATCTTATTTTATTGTACTTTGCTTTATTGTGCTTTGCACATTTTCTGTTTTTTACAAATTGAGGGTTTGTGGCAACCCTGCATCGAGCAGGTCTTTCGGCACCATTTTTCCAGCAGTATTTGCTCACTTTTTGTATCTATGTCATATTTTGGTAACTGTCACAATGTTTCATATTTTTTCATTATTATTGTATTGTTATCTGTGATCAGTGATCTTTGATGTTAACTATTATAATTATTTTGCCATTTCTTTCTTTTTAAATTTATTTTTAATTGAAGTATAATTGATTTACAATGTTGTATCAGTTTCTGGTGTATAGCAAAGCGATTTAGTTACACATATATATGTATTATTTTTCATATTTTTTCATTATTGTTTATTACAGGATATTGAATATAGACCTGTGCTATATAGTGGGACTTTGTTGATTTATCCTTTTTTTTTTTTTGGCCATGCCACATGACTTGTAGGATCTTTGTTCCCTGACGAGAGATTGAACCTGGGCCATGGCAGTGACAGTGCCAAGTCCTAACCACTGGACCACCAGGGAATTCCCTATCCATTCTATATGTAATAGTTTGTATCTGCTAATCCCAAACTCCCAATATATCCCTCTCTGACCCACCTGCCTCTTGGCAACCACAAGTCTGTTCTCTGTGTCTGTGAACCTGTTTCTGTTTTGTTTGTATCATACTTTAGATTCCACATATAAGTGATATCATATAGTATTTGTCTTTGATTTACTTCACTTAGTATGATAATCTCTAGGCCCATCCATGGTGATGCAAGTGGCATTATTTCATTCTTTTCTATGGTTGAGTAGCATTCTGTTGTAGATATATGTACTACGTCTTCTTTATCCATCTATTAATGGACATTTAGGTTGTTTTCATGTTTTGGCTATTAGCAATAAAGTATTTTAATTAAGTATGTACATTTTAAAATGCATAGTGCTATTGCACACTTAACAGGCTACAGTATAGTATAAACATAAGTTTTGAATGCAGGGGGAAACAAAAACATTCATGTGACTCACTTTATTGTGATATTTGCTTTATTGCAGTGGTTTGGAGCCAGAACCACAATATCTCCGTGTATGCCTATACAGACATACATGCCTATTCTTTATAAAGAATCCGCATGCAAGTGCAGGAGACATGGATTCAGTCCTTGGGTCAATAAGATCCCCTGGAGGAAGACATGTCAACCTACTCCAATATTCTTGCCTGGGAAATCCCATGGACAGAGGAGGCTGGTAGGCTATGGGATTGTGAAAGAGTCAGACACGACTTAGCAGTTAAGCAACAACAAATGCCTACTTGTATGTGTGTATACATATATATCTCCACATCTTCTTTATTGATTCATCTGTTGTGGATGGACACTTAAGTTGTTTCCATATATTGGCTATTGTGAATAATCCTTCATTGAATATGGGTGTGCCAATATCTCTTTGAGATTTTGTTTCCATTCTCTACGGATATGTGTCCAAGAAGTGGGATTGCTGGAACATATGATAGTTCTTTTTTAAATTTTTGAGAAACCTCCATACTGTTCTCCACAGTGGCTGCACCAATTTACATTCCCACCAACAGTGCATAGTGTTCCCTCTTCTCCACATCCTCACCAATACTTGTTATCTCTTCTCTTTTCAAAGATAGTCATTCTAGCAGATGTGAGGTCATATTTCATTGTGGTTTTGATATACATTTATTTCCCTTACAATTTGTTATGTCAAGCACTTTTTCATGTACCTGTTGGCCATTTATATGTCTTTTTTGGACAAATGTCTATTCAGGTCCTTTGCCCAGTTTTAAAATGGTCTATTTGATTTTTGCTTGTTGAGTTGTATGAGTTGTTTTTATATTTTGGTTATTAACCTCTTATCAGGTATATGATTTACAAATTGTTCTCCCGTTCCATAGATTGCCTTTTGATTTTGTTGAGAGCCTCTTTGCTGTGTAGAACTTTTTAGTCCTGCTTATTTAGTGATATAGTCCCACTTATTTACTGATATAGTCCCACTTATTTATTTTTGCTTTTGTTGCTTGTGCTTTTGGTGTCATATCTAGGAAATTGCTGCCAAAGATAAATGTCAAGGAGCTTTTCTCCTATGCTTTTTTTCTAGGAATTTATAGTGTCTGGTCTCATGTTTGTCTCTAATGCATTTCAAGTTAATTTTTGTGAGTGCTATAAGATAGCAGTCCAACCTCATTCTTCTACATATGATTACCTAGTTTCCCAGCACCATTTATTGAAGAGACACTTCTTTCCTCATCTAGTATTTTTGGCCTCCTTATCAAATATTAGTTAATCATGTATGCAAGGGTTTACTTATGGACTCTTAATTCTGTTCCATTGGTCTGTGTGTCTATTTTTATGCCAATATCCCACTGTTTGGATTACTATAGCTTTGTAGTATGGTTTGAAATCAGGAAATGTGATGCTCCCAGCTTTGTTCTTCTTTGTCAAGATTGCTTCAGCTATTTGGGAGTCTTTTGTGACTCCATAAACATTTTTGGATTGTTTTTCTATTTCTGTGAAAAATGTTAGTAAAACTTTTATAGGGGTTGCATTGAATCTATAGATGCCTTTGGGTAGTATAGGCATTTTAGCAATATTAATTATTCTGATCCATGAGCTTGGGATGCATTTCCATTTGTGTCTTCTTCAGTTTCTCTCATCAGAATTTTTAGTATGCAGATCTTTTATCTCCTTGGTTAAATTTATTCCTAAGTATTTGATTGTTTTTGATGCTGTTGTGAATGGAATTGTTTTATTTCTTTTTCACATGCTTTGTTGTTAGTGTATAGAAATGCAGCTGTTTTCTGTATGTTGGTTTTTGTATCCTCCAGCTTTGCTGAATTCATTGATTAGTTCTAACAGTTTTTTGGTGACATCTTTAGGATTTTCTATACATAAGATCATACTACCTGCAAACAAAGATAATTGTATTCCTTCTTGTACCGTTTGGATGCCTTTCTTTTTTTTACCTGATTATTCTGACTAGGACTTGCAGTCCTATATTGAGTAGGAGTGATGAGAGTGGGCACCCTTGCCTTGTTTCTGACGTTAGAAAGCTTTCCACATTTCACCATTCACTATGATATTAGTTGTGGGTTTGTCATATATGGCCTTTATTATGTTGAGGTAGACTTCCCTGGTGGCTCAGAGGTTAAAGCATCTGCCTCCAATGCGGGAGACCCGGGTTCGATCCCTGGGTCGGGAAGATCCCCTGGAGAAGGAAATGGCAATCCACTCCAGTATTCTTGCCTGGAGAATCCCACGGACGGAGAAGCCTAGTAGGTTACAGTCCACGGGGTCGCAAAGAGTCGGACACGACTGAGCGACTGAACTGAACTGAACTGAACATGTGTCTTTTAAGGGCTTGCCCAGTGGCTCAGTGGTAAAGAATCTGTCTGCAGTGCAGGAGACATGGGAGATGCAGGTTCGATCCGTGGGTCAGGAAGATCCCCTGGAGGAGGGTATGGCAATCGATTCCAGTATTCTTGTCAGGAAAATCTCATGGACAGAGAAGCCTGGCAGGGTACAGTCCATGGGGTTGCAAAGAGTCGGGCATGACTGAAGTGACTGAGCACATGCGTCTTCTATATCCAATCTGTTGAGATTTTTTTTTATAATGAAAGATGTTGAACTTTATCAAATTCTTTTTCTGCTTCTACTAAGATACATGATTTTTATCTTTCATTCTATTAATGTGGTATGTCATATTTATTGATTTGAATGTGTTGAATCATCCTTGCATCCCAGGGATAAATCCCACTTGATCATGGTATGTGGTCCTTTTAATGTCATGTTGGGTTCAATTTGAGAATATTTTGTTGAGAATTTTTGCATTTATATTCATCAGGGATATATATATATATATCCATTTGTGTGTGTGTGATGTCTTTATCTGACTTTGCTATCAGGATAAGTGTTAGCCTTATTAATAAGTTTGGGAATGTTCTCTCCTCTTCAGTTTTTTGGAGTCTGAAAAGGATTGGCTTTAATTCTTCTTTAAATGTTTGGTTGAAGTCACCAGTGAAATCATCTGGTCTTGGACTTTTCTGTTTTGGGAGGTTTTTTAATATTACTGATCGAATTTCCTTATTCAGTATTGATCTGTTCAAATTTTCTTTCTTCATAATTCAGTCTTGGTAGGCTATATGTTTCTAGGAATTTATCCATTTCTTCTAGATTATCCAGTTTATTGACATATAATTGGTTATTAGTAGTCTCTCATGATCCTTTGTATTTCTGTAGTATCAGTTGTAATGTCTACTACCTAAAGGTTTTTCAATTTTGTTTATTTTTTTAAAAAAAGTTCTTATTTTTTCTGATCTTTCTATTGTTTTTTTTTTCTGGCCTCTATTTCATTTATTTCTGTTCTGATCTTTGTTATTTTATTCCTTCTGTTATCTTTGGACCAAGTTTTTTCCTATTTTTCTAGTTTCTTGAGGTACAAGGGTAGGTTGTTTATTTGAGAATTTTTTCTTAATGTAGGCATTTATAATTGTAAAATTCCATCTTAGAACTGATTTTGCAGCATCCCATAGGCTTTATTTTTCATTTTTTTAACTTTTAATTTTGTATAGGGGTATAGCTGATTAACAGTGTTGCAATAGTTTCAGGTGAACAGCAAACATACTCAGCTGTACATATACGTGTATCCATTCTTCCACAAACTCTCATCCCATCCAAGCTGCCACATGTCATTGAGCAGCGTTCCATGTCCTATACAGTATGTCTTTGTTGCTTATCCATTTGAAATATAGCAGTGGGTACATGACCTTCCCAAAGCCCCTAACCATCCCTCCTTTCATCCCTCCTCCTACCCCTCTACAATCATAAATGCCTTCTCTAAACTATGAGTATCTGTTTTGTAAGTAAGTTTTTTTGTATAATTTCTTTTTAGATTCTACATATAAGGGATGTCATGCAGCATTTCTCCTATTCCATAGGTTTTAATATGGGATACTTCCATTTTCATTTGTTTTAAGATATTTCTTGAATTTTCTTTGGATTTCTTCTTTAACCTTTGGTTGTTCAGGAGCATGTAATTTAATCTCAACATGTCATGAATTTTTCAGCTTTACTCCAGTTAGTGTGTATTTTTTTTTTTCTATTACTGTGTAACAAATTACCACAAACTTAGTGACTTAAAGCAATACACCTGTATTATCTCACAGTTTCTGTGGATCCAGAGTCTAGGTGTAGATAAACTGGGTCCTTTGCTCATTGTCTCACGAGGCTGCCATTGTATATCAGCTGGGCTGCCTTACCTTGCTGAAGTCCTCTTCCAAACTCACCTAGTTGTTGGCAGAATTGTTTCTTGGTACTGTGGAACTGAGATTGCCAAATTTCTTACTGATGCCAGCTCACTCTCAGAGGCTGCTTGCATTCCTTGCCATGAGGCCATCTCACAACATGGCAGCTTACTTTTTCAAGGCCAACAAGGGAAAGTCTCTCACTCCAACCTGCTAAGATGGACTCTTACCAAATATCCTGTCACCTTTGCCTTGTAACGTAACTGAAAGGAGTGACATCTCACCATCTTTGCTACATTCTGTTGGTTAGAAGCAAATCATAAGTCCTACTTGTACCCAGGAGGGGGTTATGCAAAGGTGTGAGTCTTTGAGGGTCACCTTAGGGAATGTCCACCAAAAGCACCAAGGGCCTATGGATGGGAGGTCAGGGTGAGGGGTGAGGGGCTAAGAGTCTAGGGCAAAAGCAGAGAGAGAAGAGAAGTTCAGAATATGGCACAACAGGCTTTCCAGGCCAACTTCCCCTCTTTTATAACTGAACTCAGTTCTCTGCTGCTCTGCAACTTGTATTTAATGTACAAGTTTATGCACTCAGCACTCTCCTCTTAGAATTCCTTGCTCATTGTTGTTATCACCCAGGGTCAGCATCGAGATTCAGGAGGCCTCCCAGGTAGACGGATTTGTTTACCCAAGCTGGGTTATGTAATACTTTGGCCTCTTTTGTAGCTTCACCTCCTTCTGGCATCAGTATGCACTAAGCAGGGAAGAGATACAAAAGCCTTGTTCAAGGAGAAACAAAAAATACCCACATCGTTAATTTAAACATGTTTTCCTTGAATACAAAATATAGATTTTTTTGGCCTTCAAAACGACAAGGCAAAAAACTGCTGCTTGTAAAATTTTTCTCTTTCTTTCCCCCAAAGCACGTTAACAGTCCTATAGCACAATGTACCATGTAATTACTAACCAAGTACTAGGTTATGATTCTTCTGTTCAGCTACAGAAATTAGCATGTACATATAGTCTGAGAGAAACAGTTGGCTGCAAAGAAAATTAAGAAATGTATTCTCTCCTATTGGATTCCTATCAAGTTTTCATGGAGAAGTATGTGGATGGCGAACTCCTGGGGCCTTTACTGCAGGCATCCATCTTTTTTTGTACTCCAGGGATGGTCAGCTGCCCTAGGAGAGTGTAAACTCTGGACCTTCCCCGTGGAGTCTGCTAATTCCTAGCCAACAGCAGGGACAGGAGTACAGCTGGGAGTCAGGGGTCTGGGTCCAAGCTCTCGCCTTAACTGTGAATTGGCTTTACGGTGTCAGACCAACAGCTTGACCTAAGCATCAGTTTTCTTGCTTGTGAAGTTCCTTCCAATTCTCAAGTGCTGAGCTCTGTGTAAAGAATGACATGTTCTAGTGTGTTTAGCAAAAGACTGGAGGTGGTGAACTGATCTGGAGAATGAAAGGGTTTGTGACAGTGCAAGCAGAAAAACGGTTCTTATGGGCTATGAGTTGGTCTCTCCAGGGAATGGTGGCTTTTGTTATCTAAATACCATGTACAAAACAAAAAGCAGTGTCTGGAAATAAAGGAGAATATTGATAATTTACTCCTTTTTAAATCAACCAAAATAATTTTAACTTGATATGGAAAAACACACTATGTATTGAAGAGGGAATATATTTGAATCACATAGCTCAATGAATTTTCACAAATTGAACACATTCACCAACACTCAGATTAAAAAATAGAATATTAGCCGTCTTCTCTGAGAAGACCCACTCATACTCCCTTCTCCAAGAATAACTGTTTTCTTAACTTCTAACAGCATAGGTTTGTTTCCCTAGGATCTGTGCCATATTATACTGGATCAGATGCTAGGTACCTTCTCTGACTGGCTTCCTTCACTCAACACTGTGAAATTCATCCATATTGATGAGATATTATATGTTGTTCCTTTTCTTTGTTGAGTCATATTCTATTAGAAGAATATAGGTGTTTCTTTATTCATTCTACTATGTATCAACCATGAAATTAGAAGCCATGAAATTAGAAGACGCTTACTCCTTGGAAGAAAAGTTATGTCCAACCTAGATAGCATTTTCAAAAGCAGAGACATTACTTTGCGGACTAAGGTCCGTCTAGTCAAGGCTATGGTTTTTCCTGTGGTCATGTATGGATGTGAGAGTTGGACTGTGAAGAAGGCTGAGCGCCGAAGAATTGATGCTTTTGAACTGTGGTGTTGGAGAAGACTCTTGAGAGTCCCTTGGACTGCAAGGAGATCCAACCAGTCAATGCTAAAGGAAATCAGTCCTGAATATTCATTGG
>SJYT01084964.1:146695-190312 GCA_006410635.1 Cephalophus harveyi | reverse complement strand
AGGAGATCCAACCAGTCCATTCTGAAGGAGATCAACCCTGGGATTTCTTTGGAAGGAATGATGCTAAAGCTGAAACTCCAGTACTTTGGCCACCTCATGCGAAGAGTTGACTCATTGGAAAAGACTCTGATGCTGGGAAGGATTGGGGGCAGGAGGAGAAGGGGACGACCGAGGATGAGATGGCTGGATGGCATCACTGACTCAATGGATGTGAGTCTGAGTGAACTCCGAGAGATGGTGATGAACAGGGAGGCCTGGCGTGCTGCGATTCATGGGGTCGCAAAGAGTCGGACACGACTGAGCGACTGAACTGAACTGAAGAAGACTTCAGTGAGAGCCAGACTTCTCTCCAAACCACCGAAGTGTCAGACAGTGCTAAGCACTGTGTGCTAAACACCACACAGTGAGCGGGGCGAGTAAGGGTTAGCAGCTGGCTTCGGTGACAGCATGACGAGGGTGGGCAGGTAGGCGGGAAGGCAGTGTGGGCAGAGAAGGTGCCCTCTGCATGGACACCTCCTTTCCAACCTCACCTTCTGCTGCTCCACACACCCGCAAGGTAGCCCCCACCATGACCACGCCAGAATCTGTGTCTTTGAACATTCCACGCTCCCTCAGGCCTGCGAGCCTTTGCACGTGCTAATCATGCTCCCTGGTCTAACTATCACCCACGTGTGCACCTGGTCAACCCCTGACCCCCACCAAGACTCAGCCCGCACACCCTCTTGCTCACCTTCTGGGACTGCCCTGCTCTCCGCTACCCACCACCTTCAGTGCACGCCTCTCCCCCGCACTCATGATGAGAACTATTAACTGCTATCACAGTGGGCTGTACTGCCTACCCCTGAAGACTCCGGCAGGCCACGGGTCTATTTATCTTTGTGCCACAGCATTGAGCACTCTGCCTCATAACAGAATAGAGCACTAAATTATCTTTTAAGGAGATGCACAGATGAATGAATAAAAATAACAAACGATAGAGAGCAAGGTGTGCTCGAAGGATTAATTATGCTGAAAAAAAACAGGTTCATTTGGAGAGCAGAAGATAGAGCTGAATGGCAGGACTGAAGCAACTTGTGAGAATCCTTTCATCCCAGGGGTGATGAACTCAGGCTGGTGGAAAGCAAGAAGATTCATGGACACTTGAGAAGAGGAGGGGAGACAAGTCGAAAGAGCTATTTTAGGAGAATTAATCTTTTGTGAGTGACTGTCTGGATTTGAGTGGGGACAGACTAAAGGCAAAAGGTTATTTTTAATAGGAAGGGGTGAGCAAACAATAGGTTATAATTAGACAGACCTGGGTTCACATCCCACCTCTATCACATGTAACTTTGGGCAAGTTATTTATAGTCTTTGTGAACTTGATTTTCCCAATCTGTAAGGAGATAATAACATTTACCTTAAAGAGTGGTTATTAAGAATTTGATGATACATACAGTACTTGGGACTGAGTGGCACTTGGTTTAGCGTAAAACCTAGCGTTCTCAAGGACAGGGTTTTCAGACAACACATTCAGCTTCACTCTCAAAGATCAGGATCTGCCCAGAAGCAGGGGCCAGAACAGCAAGCCCGCTGCTCCCAGCACAGCGTGCCCAGAGGACAGGGCGACGGCTTCCAAAGGCAGCGGTAAGGCTGGGGGGCAGACCCAGGACGTCACGTCTGCCACAGAGGAAAAAAGCTCTCTCTAACCTTGCCTTAACCTACACAGGGCCAGGCCACCGCCCAAACCTTCAGTATGTGGGAGGAAGGATGGGCAGCCTGCAAGGGCTGGCCGCTTTCAGCTTTCTCAGCTTCATCAGTGACACAACGTGAATAACAGACGGGTTAACGGGGGGAAGTGCTTGGAAGAGCGCGTGGCAGGCGGTGCGAGCCCTGCCCAGGAGGGGAGAGCTGGGCAACTAGCGGCAGGCGCAGCAGCAGCAGAAGAGGCCCACATTTAATGCTGCCAACGCACGGCTCACACTCAGACAGGCAAAGTCCCCACTGCTCAGCGCTACCTGTATTTCTGATGCAGTAAGGCCACTTTTTGGGTTGCTTCTTCCAACACTTTTTCATCCTGTAACCACTCCTGGGAAAAACACACGACAGTAAGTATGGAAACAAATCACTCAAATTTCTTAGGAGGAGTCTATGCTACTGTTATTGACTCTTGTCCCCAGCAGGCAAAACTAGGGCTAGAATCAATATCTGAGAGCTTCACTAAAGGACATAATCACAACCTTTCTGAGAATTAAGTGGCTTCTGCTCAAAAGCCAAAACACTTGCCCTGCCTTCTCAATTCATCCCAGAGACACTTGCTGTTGTCAAGTTGCAGAGTCATGTCCAACTCTTTTCAGCCCCACGGAATGTAGCCCACCAGGCTCCACTCTCCATGGGATTTCCCAGGCAAGAACACTGGAGTGGGTTGCCATTTCCTTCTCCAGGGGATCTTCCCAATGCAGCGGTCAAGCCCGCGTCTCCGGCTTGGCAGGTGGATTCTTTACCACTGGGCCCCCTGAGAAGCCCCCAGAGAGAGTTATAGACGGGTTATTTCAGGTTGTTAACACTCATCAGCCAGTTCCAAGCCCAGCACGCAGCAGCTCCTCGCACACTCCCCGCTGGCTCCACAGTCAGGGCAGTGCACCACCTCCCACGGGGGCTGCCACACAGCTTCCCTGCCAATTCCGCCAGTGCTGACTTTAAAAAGTAGAAAGCAGGGTCTTTTTGTCATCTACTCTTTAAATTGTTGATGAGAAACGATATTCACTTCAACATAATTCTGTGAGGTCTCAAGTTTTCGGTTAAAATCAAAACCTCTGGGGTTCCTCAGAAGCTGGAAATGAGTGCCGCTCTTTAGACTCACATTCAAACTCAAAATGAGCATCTCTGGCTGCAGCCCCAAGGCCACAGAGCCTTCTGCTCCTGTGCTTTTACAAGGACTAGAAGTCTATCACAAGGAGAGCATCAACGTAAGTTGTTTATAAGAAGGAGCTGATTTTTTTTAACTCTATCCCTACCTAGAAAGTCTAATATATGGACTTCATTTCAGGGATTATTAAGGGTCTAGAAATGCACTGCTGATAAAAATGTCCAATGTCAAAAGAATTCTTACCACAGGAAGCAAGGCAAATTTCTGAAGAAAATCCTGGGATTCATACTGATCAAAGTCACCAAAATCAGCTACATAAAATCACAAGTATTCACATGTCAATAATGTTTAATTGGAAGCAAAACATATACACAACTAAATTCAATATAAAGTATACAGATGGTGTGCTTATGATTTAGAAGTCAAATCTGCCTTATAGCTTATAAAATGTATATTTTAAAAATTCCTTTTAAAGTGTCCAACTCTTTGTAACCCGATGGACTGTAGCCCACCAGGCTCCTCTGTCCATGGGGATTCTCCAGGCAAGAATACTGGAGTGGATTGCCATTTCCTTCTCCAGGGGATCTTCCCGACCCAGGGATCAAACCCAGGTCTCCCACATTGCAGGCAGACTCTAACCAGACAGATTCACACCTCTGGACTTGAAAAAAAATGCCTTTTAATAAAGTGGAAAAAAAAAAAAACACATTACAAATTGTATACAAATCATCTCATTTTTTTGTCATTACAAAACAAAAATCTACCCTGTAATCATATATGCCTACTTATGTACAGAAAAAATGTTAAGAACAAACCAAAGCGTTCATAGTAGTGATTACCTCTAGGGAATGGAATTAGATCATCTGAATATGTTACAGTATGATGTATTTGTTTAGAAATTTTTAATTGTTAAAAATAAACTGATAGTTCAGCAAAAAGCTTATGAAAAACTAACTCTTAAAGCCAAAGATAACACTTAAGATTCAAAGTACTTTGAAAAGGAATATGGCTTCATGAGTACAGGGCATTTTTTTCATCTAGGAAGGGTATATATCTCCATGTCTGCCAACATCTGAAGGAATTTATTAATGATTCTTCTCATTAAATTTCAATTTCTAAGATTAAATGCCAGTTATCATTTGAAATAAAGTTCCATTAGAAGTCTTTCCAAAGTATATTACACATGCAAACACATATGGATTAACCATATGACAAATGTCAAACAACTCAAAAATACTTGTGAAATACAAAACTAATAATATTACGACTGGCAATGTTCTAATCTAGGGCAGCTATTTAAGAAACCAAACCAATGACATATGCTTGAAGTATAAGCGAGTGTAACCTTATCAACCCCACTGTTTGGCTGATGATCTGAAAATATGAGCTAGCAGCAGATCAAGTCCCTGCACTAGAGGAATACGTGGCATATTAAATGCTGTGTGTGTGTGTGCGTGCGTGCATGAGTGCATAGGTGTGTATTTCCTCTCTACTGTTGGTCTGTGCTCTGCTGACGTGATAACATGCTTAGCCTTCCAGAAGTCTCATATTTCATTCAAGTAATTCAAACCCATTCCTCCTCCACAAAGAAGCCCCTTAGATAACAGAAATAACATTCCACTAACACAGAAAACTACTCTATAGCAGTTACTTTCTATAATCAGTTACTTTAAGAATTCCTTGCTGTTTTTGTTTAACATGCACTTTAATCTGATTGATCTATTACATTATCAATTGCCATTCTTTACCTTGAACAGCTAAGCCTGCAAGCTGAATTGCTTGTTCCAATGTACAAGGAATGTTTCCTTCCAAGATATCTTTCTTCAGCTGCAGATAATACTGATACCTATTGAAAAAAAAAAAGGTCAGTTTTTAAAAGTCAATGTCGGTATTACCTCCAATCAGACACAAGGCATTTTATCATAATTTGGTAGAGAAGCATCAACTAGCCAAAATTAAGTTCAGATGATTTCAAAGAATGACAGGAACGTTCCTTGATCATATCTATACTGACAAATACACAGACAGATACAACAATTTATTGAATCACTTATTCTTAACTGTAGTTATTTGAAAGCTACAAACTATAGCCACCTAGGAACCAGCGGATAATCTATCTTATACCCTGTAAAACAGTCTCTAAGCTTTGTTGTTTTAGTTGGAGAAATAGAGAATCAGTGGCCAACCCATACTTTAAAAACTCTTTGGAGCAACTTGGTGATGTAAGACTTTCCTAGCCCTGGACAGTAAAGTCAGAAGAAAAATGGTTCCTGACATTTCAGACCAGGCACATAACAAAACAGTCTTTATTGAAATACCAAAAAGGATAGTTGCTAAAATACTTTATAACAGTCTTTTAATGTGGGCTTACCTCTGTTTATGTTTTCAGTATATAGGGTATTAGTTACCAGCATAACCTCTAGTCAAGCAAACTTTGGTTAAATTTCAGATCTCCAATTTAGCATTTTGCAGGAACTTGGGAAAGTCATAATCTGGGTTTAAATTAACTCCAGCAAAAGGTGGGTACTATCACCCCTTCACAAGGCTGAACACACCAAGGAATATATGTAAAGCTCTTAGCATAAAACCACAATGTAGCTGGAACTTAATAAACAGCTCCTCTCATGGCTAGCAGCAGGCACCCACTTGCAGCCAGGCGGCAGTATTTCACCTGGCTGACTTCTCCAATTTGATAAAGCTCTACAGTGAAGATTTGTTCTGCCTTCCTTTTATTTACTCACTAAGGTAATTACTGGGGCCTTCTATGCATCAAGCACTGTTCTAGATGCTGGGGATACAGTGCTGAACGAATTTCCCCCCATCAGCAAAGAGCATGCTGGCAGCACTGGGTCTTCTCAATGAGGAAACCTTGCAACTTTCTCCCAGGAAGCTCCTTTCAAGCATCTAAAGTAGTCTATATCGAATATGCTGTCCACACATTCCACTCTGAATGTTCTTGGTCTTTTTCTTAATCAAATCACTGGTCAGCAGGTGCACATTCTAGACTCATGCCTAGATTACGGCATATACTTTCCTAACTGGTCGCCTGTAGCTTTGCAACCTCTAATCTACCTTCCAAGATGGGTGATCTTTGTAGAATACACACTTCAGCATTCCCTTCCATTAAAACTCAAAAATGCCTGTCCCTATTGGTCTATGACTTTATGACTTGGGCATTTCTTTTTCCAAGCCTCTGTTCTCCTCTCGAGGTAATATCTGAAATTCCCTGAAAACAATAATCAGTTGCTTTTATGATCCCCTTACTTTGCACAAGCTACTCCCTCTAACTAGAAAATTTCTTGTAAAGTCAAGTGAAAAGTCACCATCTTTACCTTCCCTGTTCATGTTCCCTGCAACCCACTCCTAGGAATCCAGCACTGTAATTCAGTTCAGTTCAGTCCAGTCACTCAGTTGTTTCCAACTCATTGCGACCCCTTGGACTGCAGCACACCAGGCTTCCCTGTCCATCTCCAATGCCTGAAGCTTGCTCAAATTCATGTCCATTGAGTCAGTGATGCCATCCAACCATCTCATCTTCTGTCGTTCCCTTCTCCTGACTTCAATCTTTCCCAGAATCAGGGTCTTTTCTAATGAGTTTAAGTTCTGCATATCAGGTGGCCAAAGTATTGGGAGTTTCAGTTTCAGCATCAGTCCTTCCAATGAATATTCAGGACTGATCTCCTTTAGGATGGACTGGTTGGATGTCCTTGCAGTCCAAGGGACTCTCAAGAGTTTTCTCCAACACCACAGTTCAAAAGCATCAATTCTTCGGCGCTCAGCTTTCTTTATAGTCCAACTCTCACATCCATACGTGACTACTGGAAAAACCATAACCTTGACTAGACGGACTTTTGTTGGCATAGTAATGTCTCTGCTTCTTAATAAGTTATCTAGGTTGGTCATAGTTTTTCTTCCAAGGAGTAAGCATCTTTTAATTTCATGGCCACAGTCACCATCTGCAGTGGTTTTGGAGACCCCCCCAAAATAAAGTCTGTCACTGTTTCGACTGTTTCCCCATCTATTTCCCATGAAGTGATGGGACCAGATGCCATGATCTTCGTTTTCTGAATGTTGAGCTTTAAGCCAATTTTTTCACTCTCCTCTTTCACTTTCATCAAGAGGCTCTTTAGTTCCTCTTTGCTTTGTGCCCTAAGCGTGGTGTCATCTGCATATCTAAGATTATTGATATTTCTCCCGGCAACCTTGATTTCAGCCTGCGCTTCATCCAGTCCGGCATTTCACATGATGTATTCTGCATATAAGTTAAATAAGCAAGGCAACAATATATAGCCTTGACGTACTCCTTTCCCAATTTGAAACCAGTCTGTTGTTCCATGTCCAGTTCTAACTGCTGCTTCTTGACCTCCATACAGATTTCTCAGGAGGCAGGTCAGGTGGTCTGGTATTCCCATCTCTTTTAGGATTTCCCACAGTTTGCTGTGATCCACACGAAGGCTTTGGCATAGTCAATGAGCAGAAGTAGATGTTTTTCTGTAATTCTCTTGCTTTTTCTGTGATGCAACAGATGATGGCAACTTGATCTCTGGTTTGGCTGAAATCTAAATCCAGCTTGAACATCTGGAAGTTCTCGGTTCACATACTGTCGAAGCCTAGCTTGGAGAATTTTGAGCATTCTTTCTTAGCGTGTGAGATGAGTGCAAATGTGCGATAGTTTGAACATTGGTTGGCATTGCTTTTCTTTGGGATTGGAATGAAAACTGATCTTTTCCAGTCCTGTGGCCACTGCTGAGTTTTCCAAATTTGCTGGCAGATTGAGTGCAGCACTTCCACATCATCATCTTTTAGGATTCGAAAGAGCTCAACCGGAATTCCATCACCTCCACTAGCTTTGCTCGCAGTGATGCTTCCTAAGGCCCACCTGACTTGGCATTCCACCTGACTTCACCTTTCTCTCCTCCAGCGGATCTTCCCAACCCAGGGACTGAGCCCGGGTCTCCCGCACTGCAGGCGGATTCTCTACCTGCTGAGCCCCAGGGAAGGCTGTGCTGTAATTAAAGGAGGCATTACCCTAATACACTGTAATGCTTCATGTACACGGACTACCAGTCCCCCCAGACTGTGACAGCTCCTCCAGAGAAAGAATAAAGCATATCTACTTGTGTATTCACCTCCCACAGTAACCAACATAACTCTTACAGACCATATTATAGCTTCAATAAATGTTCCAAGAAAGGAGACAAAGTGGTCAGTTACCGCTTTCTCCTCCTTGCTTCTACTCTCTGTAATTTTTATAGCTCAGAGCTGCTCTGTAGTCAGTTCATGCCAATCCCTAGAACCGGATTCTAACTCCTTTGGTTATCCGTCATCTTCCAATAATTAACTGCAAACTCAGTACTTAAAAAGAATATTCCACAAACACAGGGCAGTATCAGGTTTTTACTATCTGCAAGCCATTGTGTTAAGACATGATTTGAAAGGCAAAGTTACAGAAAACATGGGTTTAAAATCTAAGAAAAAGATCTTACACAACCAACTGTAGTGAGAGGCCATCTTAGCCTGAGTGCAGGCGAATTCTAGAACAGCCTGGAGAAGGGAAAGCTTACGCAGCCTCGGGGGTCACAGAAGCTTTATGGAGGAGGTGCCTTTGGAACTAACATCGGATGAACAGGATTCCAGTTACATATATCTAAAAGAGCTCCTCTGTCCATGGGATTCTCCAGGCAGAATCCTGGAGTGGGTTGCCATTTCCTTCTCCAAGGGATCTTCTCGACCCAGGGATGGAACCTGGGTCTCCCACATTGTAGGCAGATTCTTTACCATCTGAACCATCAACTATACTTCAATTAAAAAAAAAAAAAAGAATGCAAACTTGATTCCTTGTTTCTTTATCTTGTTATCTTCAAGGAAAAAAAACTTTTAGTTCCTCTATCCCAGGCCTTAATACATTTTACGCTTTCTGCCTTTGTTCCTTTTAAGTGCATTTCAGTTCAGTCGCTCAGTCGTGTCTGACTCCTTGCGACTCCATGAATCGCAGCACGCCAGTCCTCCCTGCTCATTACCATCTCTCAGAGTTCACTCAGACTCACATCCATCGAGTCAGTGATGCCATCCAGCCATCTCATCCTCGGTCGACCCCTTCTGCTCCTGCCCCCAATCCCTCCCAGCATCAGAGTCTTTTCCAATGAGTCAACTCTTCACATGAGGTGGCCAAAGTACTGGAGTTTCAGCTTTAGCATCATTCCTTCCAAAGAAATCCCAAGGCTGATCTCCTTCAGAATGGACTGGTTGGATCTCTTTGCAGTCCAAGGGACTCTCAAGAGTCTTCTCCAACACCACAGTTCAAAAGCATCAATTCTTCGGCGCTCAGCCTTCTTCACAGTCCAACTCTCACATCCATACATGACCACAGGAAAAACCATAGCCTTGACTAGACAGACCTTAGTCGGCAAAGTAATGTCTCTGCTTTTGAAAATACTATCTAGGTTGGTCATAACTTTTCTTCCAAGGAGTAAGCGTCTTCTAATTTCATGGCTGCAGTCACCATCAGCAGTGATTTTGGAGCCCAAAAAAATAAAGTCTGACACTGTTTCCACTGTTTCCCCATCTATTTCCCATGCAGTGATGGGACCAGATGCCATGATCTTCGTTTTCTGAATGTTGAGCTTTAAGCCAACTTTTTTGCTCTCCTCTTTCACTTTCATCAAGAGGTTTTTTAGGTCCTCTTCACTTTCTGCCATAAGGGTGGCATTTACTGGCCAATATTTTCTGATCTCAAACCCTTCCCCCATGTCCTTCTCCTTCCACACCTATGTACAGAACATGGCTACTGGGGTCAGAACTTCTACACGATTTCTTGGGGAGTAAACACAGATTTTGTGGCTATTTCTGAAAAATCTCCTCTCTATTTCATTGTTACTAAGGTCAGAAACAAGTCCATAAAAACATTAAGGGTGACATCACTTCAAGAGGAGTTCACAGCCGGGGTAAAAACATCATTTTTCCTCGTAATCGTTCCTTCGTGCCCAGTGAACCCATAACTCAGGCAACATGCCATAAAGTACTCTGACACACCACACACCAGAACCTCCAGGCAACGCTATGGCTAAAAATGCATGGTGAGAGGGCAAAGGTGAGTTCTACCTCCTGACTCCTCCAACCTTAGTTTCACTTTTCTAATCTCACTGGATTCCCTGAAAACAAGCAGCAGCTCCTTGCTTACCTGGTAATCTCCTGCTGCAGCTGGGAGACTGAAGGCACGTAAAACACCACTCCAAAATAGACGGTGGGTTCCAGCGCGTGCTTATCCAGCTGCTTCTTCAGAGGTTTTTCCAAATCCACCCACCGGCGCTGATTTTGCTTGTTGTAATACCAGAGGCTGAAGTAAGTGATCTGGAAAGAGGCAGAGTGACTGAAGGAGGCAGAAACATACAGAAGAATTCGCCTGCTCTTGTCCGTTACATTTTCATACTGTTCATGGGGTACAGGAGCGGGCAGAGGGTGAGAGTTAGATGGCATCACCGACTCAGTGGACATGGATTCGAGCCAACTCCTGGAGACAGTGGAGGTCAGAGGAGCCTAGCATGCTGCAGGGCCATGGGGTCACAAAGAGCTGGGCACAAGCCAGTGACTGAGCAACAGCAACACATCCATGACCTGGACCAAGAGGCCACAGTCTCCCATTGCTTCTCTTCTCAGAAAGGGACCACGGCAACACCCAAAGGGGGCAGAAACAACAGAGGCAAGCTCTATCTCTGTACAGATACTCATTCAGGAAACAGAGGCGCCGACCTCCTCGGTGGCCCCATGGTTAAGACTCCGTGCTTCCCCGCAGTGGGCATGGGTTCAGGCCCTGGCTGAGGAAGGAAGATCCCACATGCCACACAGTCGGGGAAAAAAAAATAGAGGAAAAGTCAATTACACTTGCACGCTATTTCTTGAACCCTGAACAGAAAATGTCTAGATATCAGAATTCAGCAGATACTACACAATCTTACGTAAGTTCAACAACAAAAAAAAAATACTGAAAAAATATTTAGTTTTCCGTGAGTTCCCTGGTGGTCTAGTGGTTATGATTCAGTGCTTTCACTGTTGTGGCCTGGGTTCAGCGTCTGGTTGGGGAACTGAGATCCTGCATTGTACAGCCAAGAAAAAAAATAAGTTTAGCTTTTAAATATCAAAATATTAAACACATCATAATTAATATTTTATAATAAGCATAACTGGGGTTATGCTAAGAAGAAGAACTGGGGCTCTTCCTAAATTTTGACCAGACAGTATTAATCCAACTTGTCCCTATATTCAAATTTGGCATCTATAAATAAATAATTTCATGTAAATACTGTAAATTCTAGTAGTAAAGATGCAATTGCAATAGCCAAAGCAATCTTGAGAAAGAAAAATGGAGCTGGAGGAATCAGACTCCCTGACTTCATGCTATACTACAAAAGCTACACTCACCAAAACAGTTTGGTACTGGCACAAAAGCAGAAATATACCTCAGTGGAACAGAAAGCCCAGAGATAAACCCATGCACCTATGGTCAACTAATCTATGACAAAGAGGGCAAGAGTACACAGTGGAGAAAAGACAGTCTCCCCAATAAGTGATGCTGAGAACACTGAACAGTTACACGTAAAAGAATGAAATTTAAACACTGTCTAATACCATACATAAAAATAAACTCAAAATGGATTAGACACCTAAATCTAAGGCTGGACACTATAACTCTTAGCTGAAAACATGGGCAGAACACTCTGCTATAAATAGCAGCAACATCTTTTTTGATTCACCTCCCAACAAAAATAAATGGTACCTACTGAAACATAAAAGCTTTTGCACAACAAAAAAACCATAAGCAAAAAGAAAAGACAACCCACAGGATGAGAGAAAATATCTGGAACTACCATATGACCCAGCAATCCCATTCCTGGGCCTATATCCAGAGAGAACCAAAATTCAAAATGATACATGTCCCCCAAGTTCACTGCAGCACTGTTTACAATAGACAAGAATGGGAGAAACCTAAATGTCCACTGACAGGAGCAGATAAAGAGGGTGTGGCACACATACACCATGGACTATTACTCAGCCATAAAAAAGAAGTAATGCCGCGCACAGCAGCATCAATGGGCCCAGAAATCACCATACTGAGGAACTGTATCAGAGAAAGACAAAGTATCATAGGATGTTGCTAGTACATGGAATCTAAAAAAACAAAAAACAGTAAAATGAACTTATTTATAAGACAGAAACAGAGTCACAGATGTTGAAAAACTTACAATTAATGGGGGGAAAGGGGGGAGGGATAAACTGGGAGATTGGAATTGACATATACATAATTATATCTATTTTATATATATATATAAAAGATAACTAGTAAGGACATACTCCTTAATATTCTCATGACCTGTACGTGACAAGAATCTACAAAAGAGTGGATATATGTATAACTGATCCACTTTGCTATACACTTGAAACTAACACAACATTGTAAATCAACAATATGCCAATAAAAATTATTTTAAAATAAACTTAAAAAATGCAACTGCAACTTTCCTTTGCCCCTAAAACTTCATTAGTTACAAATTTATAAAGAAACTGTAATGCTACGGAGATAAATATACACACATACACAAGAAAAAGCTATAGCTAAGGCAGTAAAATTACTTAAGTGTCCCACTCAGAGGCTTAAGAAAAGCGCCCAGATATTAGCATTTAAATCTCAGTTGCCGTGTAACAAACTGTTTAAGTAAATCAATCCTAGCCCTGGACTGGTCAATCTGAAAAGGTGCTAATGCATGTAAGGACTGAAATGACAGCCTCTGGCCACTGCTGATATTTACCTCAAAAATCAATTGACAGATCAAGGCAACTGGAAAAATCACTGCTTTGTCCTAGACTCTAGAGTAACACTGCCAAACGGAAGTTCCTCTGATGGCTGAGCTGAAGGTATCAGCATTCTCTGGGGATGTGAAACGTGGCTAGCGCAGCTGAGGAACCTGATTTCCAATGTCACTTAATTCTAATGGACTGAAATAGCTGCAAACATCTAGTGGCCACTGCATTGGTTCGTACAGCTTTAGAGCAACAATAATACAATCAATAGTAACACACAGGCTATTTCTTTAACCGTGACCCTCAAAAAATGAGTCTTCAATTTACAGAGGGGGTGGGGGGAACCCAACATTAAGACATGTCTTCATATTAACAAATTTACCTTACTTTTTTTTTTTTATCAAAGGAAGACCCATACCTTTCAAATGAGTCTATTAGGGGCTTCCCTGGTGGCTCAGCAGTAAAGAATCCGCCTGCCAACACAGGAGACACGGTTTGATCCCTGATCCGGGAAGATCCCACATGCCGCGGAGAACCAAGCCCGGGCGCCCCAGCTACCGAGCCTGAGCCCCAGAGCCTGGGGGCCGCAACCCCTGGGCCCACGCGCTACAACTCCCCAGCAGGAGAGGCCCGCAGGCCGCAACCAGAGGGGAGGCCCCCACCCCACTCAGGACAACTCCAGAAAAGCCCATGGGGCGATGAAGACCCAGCACAGCCAAAACTAAACAAACAAGTTTAAAAAAAAAATGAGCCTACTAATCATATAAACTCAACAAGAGTCAAAAATGTATGCATCCGTTTTCCCTTTATATCCAAATAGCTAGAGCAGTGCAGGAATTCAGAAAACTCTGAATAAAAGAACGAATATTCTCCTGCTTCTCAGCTGTCACCCAAATTATCACACACGAATGGAACATTCTGAACATTTACTATGTTGGACCAAGTTCTAAGAACTAGAGCAATATTACAGATTAAATCACCACTATTTCCTTATCCAACGATGTTTGTTGTGTGTGTTAAACTATAAAACCAGTGTTTCTCCAAATGCTGCCGTCAGACCACCTCTACTGGAATTACCTGGAGCGCAATGAGGCCAACAGAGACATTAAGCTCTCAAGAATCTTGCACCCACGGAAGTTCCAAAGTCACTGCACTACAGCACGCGGCGCCCCGCCCCCTCGACTACGCAGGAGACAGTCATATGAACAGCCTACCCTTGAAAAGCTGCGTGGAAATCAAATGGTTGAAAATCCAAGCACACTTTTAATACAGCAGAAAGTTGAGCCCTTCTGCTGTTAATTATTGTCTGAAGTTGTTATTATATTTATAAAATAAAATGTTATCTGCATGAAAAGAATAGTATCACGTTTTTGGAAAACAGGTACTATTCCTAGTCCTTTCATCTGAACTGCAACTTATAGAAAACAAGAAATCTAGTAACAGGAGGAAGCTGCTGCTAAAGTCCAAAGTTCCTGGGTTTAATTTCTAACACTTGCTGTGAAGTGGAAAAGTCAATTAGTCCAATTCAGTTTCCTCAAATGTATTAAGGCAATAATACCTCCCTCGTAATTCCACCATGAGATCGAAATGCCAAACATGTATAACTGCATTTTGCCACTAGAAAACCACTGTGTTTTAAAAAGATTAGTTTCACCCACTCTGCCAGACATCAACAAAATCAACTGAAGATCCTGCCCCCCCCCCGCCCAAAAAACCAAGACACCTTTCCCATCACATTTATTTGGTAATTGCCTCACGGTGCACTTCTGTGCATTATATGTTTCGCGTTCCAGTTTAGATTTGGATTGCATGTACCATGTTTGGTCTATTACACATACCGTTGCGATGGTTCTACAAATAATTATTTTTTCCCATAAACCCAGAAGCCTGGGCATTCTTTAGGATTTAAAACTGTTTTGGTCATAAAAATTAAAAGGTCTTTAAAATACTCTGTAAACATTACTTTTCCCTTTAAATCTAGTTGGACTTGAATCCTCTGAACACAAAAATTTACATAGAAATATAAAACTATACATCTATTATATAATTTATGAATAGACATTATTATATAAAAATATATGAATAATCTGTTAGCATTCTTAAAAAGCACACTGTAGAAGGAGTAAACTCTTAATATGTGCTAAGCTTACCTACTTTAGTAATGCATTTATGACTTATGTCACATACATGGATAGAAAACCGGAAAGAAATGCCTTTGTGAAACTGCATCATAATTAGTTTTTTTACATAATTAGTTTTTTTCTAACTACCTTATAAAGAAGTAGTAAGAACCTTGTGCAAACAGCTGGATATAGAATTAGTAAATTATTAGTTGATTAGCTATTTTAGACACAGGAAAGTCTAAGACTTTAGCAATGCATTTATGACTATGTCACATACATGGATAGAAAACCGGAAAGAAATGCCTTTGTGAAACTGCATCATAATTAGTTTTTTTTACATAATTAGTTTTTTTCTAACTACCTTATAAAGAAGTAGTAAGAACCTTGTGCAAACAGCTGGATATAGAATTAGTAAATTATTAGTTGATTAGCTATTTTAGACACAGGAAAGTCTAAGACATTGGAACATTAACTGCTTTTATAGTGTAGGAAAGTATTTGCCTTGGTACTTATCCCTGTTTTCAAGTGCTATCTTAAGTAGTAGCTAAGGCTAGCCAAAATAAAGTTTGTATCATGTAAAATATTTCCAAGGTGGAAATATATATTATAAATTATATTTCTAAAGTTGCTACTAGAAATGTTTATATACCTACGAGTAACTAAAACCCTGTAACATTATAATCCTTGTATTCAATGCTTTCTTAGAATTTCTACACATAAAGAATGAAATAACAACATCTGATTCCAGAGATTTTATAATATGGTTTGCTTCTAAGATGAATAGGTAGAATTTGAGCAATAAAATGCTGTGATTAAATCTTCATCAGGCAAAGAATTTTCTGTATAAGTCCATTTGGGAGGATTCAAAGACAAGTATAGAATATTCCCTTCCTTACTCTACAGGCCAGCACTATCCTGATACCAAAGTCAGACAATAGTCACCACCTGAAAAGAAAACTATGGACCAATATCCCGTATAATTATAGATGCAAAAACCCTCAACAAAATACTAGAAAACTGAACCCAAAAGCATAGTATAAAGATTATACACCATGAGCAAGCAGGACTCAACCCAGGAGTGCAAGAGTGGTTCAACATACAAAAACAATCAACGTGATATATCAGTATTACGTACGTGAGGGGAAAAAAAGAAAAACAGTCCTCTCAACTGACATAGAAAAAGCAATTGGCAAAACCCAACACCTCATGATAAAAAATAAAAAAACTAGAAAAACAAGAGAACTCTCCAAGCATTTATGAAAAACCCACAGTTACCATCATACTGAATGGTAAAAGACTGAAAATTTTTTGATCAGAAGAAACAAGACCAGTATGCCCATGTTCACCACTGCTAGTCAACACTGTAACTGAAATCCTAGCCAAAGCAATTAGGTAAGAAAATGAAAGGCTTCCAAACTGGAAAGGAGGAAGTGAAAGTATGTCCATCCATCCACAGATGATATGATCTTATATATTTTTTTAAAATCTCCAAGATGTCTCTACCAAAAATATCAAATAGAAAATAAGCGAACAAACAAAAATACTAGAGTCAATAAAGTCAGCAAAGTTGCAGGGTTCAAGATCAACACGCAAAAACCAGTATGGATTCCACGTACCCACAAAGGAAAATTCAAGAAGGAACTTAAGAAAACAGCGCCATTTATAATAGCATCCAAACAAATAAAATACTAAGAAATAAATTTAAACAAGGAAGTGAGAAGATGTGTATACTGAACAATACAAAACATTGCTGTAAGAAATTAAATGGAAATACATCCTGTGTTCATCGGTTGGAACGCTTAATATTATTAAGACAGTAAGACTTCCCAAAATGATTCAAATGCAACCCCTATCAAACTTTCAAGAGCCTTTTTCACAGTGATGGAAAAGCCAATCCTCAAATTCATGTGAATTTTACGTGGCCCTGAACAGGCAAAACAATATCAAAAAAGAACAAAGTTGGGAGACCCACGTTTTATCATTTTAAAACTTACTACTAAAGCTACCATAATCAAAACAGTGAGCTACCCGTATAAGGAGAGACGTTTAGACCAATGATATAGAATTAAGTCCAGAGATAAACTCGTGCACTATGGTAAACTGATTCTCCGGAACAGTGCCCGGACTACTTAGAGGAGAAAAACAGTCTCTCCAACAAATGATCCTGGGAGAACTGCAGATTCTTAAGAATGAGGTTAGAACCTGACCTCACACCAAATACAAAAACTAACTCAAACTGGATCAGTGACCTAAACGTGAAGAACTAAACCGTAGAGGTTCCCTGGTGGTCCAGTGGTTAAGACTCCACAGTTTCAATGCAGGGGGCACAGGTTCAATCCCTGGTCAGGGAACTAAGATCCCACATACCTCATGGCACAGCCAAAAAATAAAACATAAAAAAAGAACTAAACCATAAAACTCCCTAGAAGAAAACACAGGAGTAAATCTTCATGACCATGAATTTGGAAATAAGATTCTTAGGCATGATACCAGAAGTATGAGCAACAAAGGAAAAAAAAGATGCATTTGACTTAATCAAAATTCAAAACCACATGCAACAAAGAACCAAAATCAAGAAAGCAAAAGAGACAACCTATAGAATGGGAGACAATATCTGCAAATCATGTATTTTCTAAGGGTCTAGAATCTAGATTACATAAAGAATTCACACAACAATGAAAAGACAAACAATCCAATTTTTTTTAAAGGCAAAGGACTTGAATAAATATTTCTCCAAAGAACATATGCAGACGGCCAAGAAACACATGAAAAAAACGCTCAATCACCATTAGTTAAATCCAACTCAGAACCACAATGAGATACCACTCCACACACATTGGGATGGCTATAACTTAAAACAGAAAATAAGCGATGCTGAGGAAGTGGAGAAATTAAAACGCTTGTAGATTGCCAGTAAGAATGTAAAATGGTTCAGCTGCCACGGAAAACAGTTTGGCAGTTCCTCAAAAAGTTAAACACATAATTACCGTATGACATAGCAGTTCCACTCCTATTTATTTTCCTGCAAGAACTAAAAATAGGTACTCAAACAAGTATTTAATACATGTATACACACGTCTATAACAGAAGTATTGGCAATAGCCAAAAAGGTGGAAACAACTCAAATGTCTATTGGTAGAGGAAAAGAAAAATTATGGAATTATACATATAATGGAAGATTATTCAGTCATTTTTATAAAAGACAGATACGTGCTACAACATGGATGGGCCTCAAAAACATTACACTAAGTGAAAAGAGGAGAAGAGGGCGTCGGAGGATGAGATGGTTGCGTGGCAGCACCGACTCGATGGACATGAGTTTGAGTAAACTCCGGGAGCTGGTAATAGACAGGGAGCCTGGTGTGCTGCGGTCCATGGGGTCACAAAGAGTCGGACATGACTGAGCGATGGAAGTGAAAGAAGACAGACACAAAAGGTCACATATTGTGTAATTCCACTTAAGGGAGATATCCATAAAGACAGAAAGTAGAGGTGGAAGTAGGGAGGAACGGGGAGAAACTGCTTACTAGGGAGAGGATGCCCATTTTGAGTAATCAAATTGTTCTGGAACTAGATAGAGGTAAGACTGAATGGAATAGACGCCATTGAGTTGTTCACTTTGAAATGGTTAACTTTCTGTTGTGTAAGTTTCATCTCAAAAAAAGTTATTTTTGAAGAATCAGAACCACTCATACTTAAAATACAGAATTTTTAAACTTTATTTTCAGGGGAGTTCCCTGACTGTCCAGTGGTTAAGACATCACACTTCCATTGCAATGGGTCCAGGTTCGATCCCTGGTCAGGGAACTAAATTTCACGTGCTGTGTGGTGTAAATGGGGGTGGGGGTGGGGGATGATTTGTAAACGTTCATATACATCAAATTCAGTTTATCTGACAAAGTCTAAGGGGAAAAAAATGAACCAGAAATAGATGAACCTAGCTATGAGTTAATTTTATTTCTATTTTCTAACATCTATACTTAGGTAAAGATTCTGGTGCAGTTTGACAAGTTCCTGACAGACGCAATTATCTGAACAGAAATGAAAAACACTGAATAGGCAAAAATGTGACTGAATAATGAAAGACTTGTCAAAATGGAAGGAATACAGTATACACCCTGGACAAAGAAGGAAAATATCTCCTTTCTCTTTCATGGAATTTTTTTAAACTTCATTTTACACATACTTGTAATGGGTTTAGTAACTTGGTTACCCAATTAAAAGCAGATTAAAAGCGGACAAACGAAAGGGAAAAGACTTAAATAGCATGTTGGCAGGAGCAGGAAGTGACAGCTAACGCTCTTTTACCAACAGAGAACACATACCAACAAGTCCTTTCAAAGTACATTATAAAGAATTACAAAGACAAAGTAGTCTGGAGTTATTTTTCAAAGGAACAAATCAACTCTAAACATTAATTAGTCATGTATTTAATAACAACCACTGTTGATAATTGTCAGTGTCCTTTTGTTTAAGATGGGTAGGGAAGTTCATAAACCTTTCTAAAGATTGGCACTGGTCTTTGGGCCAGAGTTCTCCTTGATTATAGGCAATGTTAGTTATTTCTTTTCCCAAATATAAATAGAAAATTAATATATTTTATATACAGCTTTCAGTACTTGAGCCAACTGTGGTTTCATTTCTTCACTTGAAAGTTCAACCGTATTTTCCAAAGCCATGAAAGATACTTCCAGGTTTGCTAGCTGAGGGAACTACTGCTATGCCTGTATCCTCCAGGGGCCATGCTTGCGATTCCCACAGCTCCCAGTAGCAGTGCCAAGAGCACAGGCCCTCGGTCCAAAGGCTTGGTTCTGAATCCCGGCTCCACCACTCATCCGCTCCCGAGCAAGTCACTTCCTCACTGAGTCTCAGCTTAACCTCAGGGAAAAGAACACAACATACCCTGCCTTTCTCAAAAAGTTGTACAGAAGTGTTTTCTAAGTTATAACTGGGCTGAAAAAACTTGGGTGTTGTTTTGTTGTTGAGTCGCTAAGTCGTGTCTGATTCTCTCGAGACCCCATGAACTGTAGCCCACCAGGCTCCTGTGTCCATGGGCTTTCCCAGGCAAGAATACTGGAGTGAGCTGCCATTTCCTCCTCCACAGTATCTTCCCGAATCGCGATCTCCTCGAGGGATCAAGCCCACGTCTCCTGCACTGCAGGCGGGTGCTTCACCACTGAGCCAGCAGGAAAGGCCATACGTAACCCTACCAGGTCGGATTTCTTTAGGGGTCTCTGAGAGCAAAACACAAAACCCGAGTCAAGAATGCTTCTTCCCTGAAAACAAAAACTGCTCCAATAATATTCAAACTAATGCATTCCATTATAATGTTACCAGGACTTTTTTTAAGTACAAAACTTTGCCTACAGCAGGCTCCCTGTAGGCCTTACATTTCAACGATTACCAGTCATTACTTGGTCTAGATATTTCTTAGAATCATATGTCTTCTCTTCTTTTTTTTTCTTTTCTTTCTTGAGTCCAAATGTTTGGGTTATGCATGTCCTGTATTGTTTATGGGCTTGGTCTAATTGTAATAATTTCCCCATAAACCAGCCTTTAATAATTGGCTTTTGGTTCACACCACCCACCGTTCCTTATCTAATTAACCACCCAGCACCTTTCCCAATAAGAAGCTGTGCCTCCCCTCGGCTGCTTCTTCTCCACAGCTCTGTCTCTCCCACTGTGACCAAAGCGAGCTGACCTGACCTGTGGGAAACTCATTCCAACAGAAGCCTCTGAACTTCCAGGATCCTCTGGGTCAGTTCTCAATTACTGGGACTTCCTCGGTGGTCCAGTGGCGCAGACTCCACACTCCAATTCACTGACCCGGGTTCAGTGATGCTCAGGGGACTAGATCCCACACGCCACGACCAAGAGCTTGAACGTCGCCACTAAGCAACATCCCGCGTGAAGCGACAACGATGGAAGATCCCCGCGCCCCAACTTAAGACTCAGTGCAATCAAGTAAACTTTTTTTAAATTCTCAATTATCTGAACAATTTTTGTGAAACTTCTTCATTGCCTATGCATATATGCACCTTTTCCTACTTTGTTCTGAACAAACATATCAGTAGTTTTCATAAAGTTATTCAATGATTTCTTCAGGGCTATCTAAATGTTTCATAGCGATTCCCTAAGTGTACAGAAAACTGTGCCTGTTATGTGAGCTACAGTAAAAACAAGCTACAGTTACAAAGCCTGGCTTCTTTCCAGACACAACGTGGCTGACTTACTTTCAACAAACTAACATTTACTCTGAGAACAAGGTGATTTTGATAAGCCAGCTTTCTGCTACCAGATGAAAAGACAGTTTTCAAACCTTAGAGCTTGCATGAAAGGTGCAGGGCCCCCAAATCGCAGTCGTTTAAAGAGATACCAGCTATTATAAGCAGGTCCAAATCCTGTCAGAATGTAAACCCTTTCCAAATCCAAGTCAGTTCTTGTCTAATTATTTTAAGAGTCTCTTAGTTGTACTATTTTTAATCAGAGGGACATACAAATTAGCCAGAGGGTTTTTTAAGCCACTGATGCACTGAGTTTGATAAAAGTTAATCCCATATAAAATTGCAACTATAATTTTATCCTGATGCTTTTCTTAGACTAGGCAGGAGTCAGAAGCCTTTTCATCAGGAGAGAGATGAGAGAAGACAGCACCAGATAAAGCCTGTCCCTAGCAGAGATCATCTAACCAGGGCAGTTAAAGAGTATTAACCTAATTCAAGGCTAGAGACTTAGCTCTACACCATGCGTGCAATAAATAATGAAGCACAGCACGTCTTCCTTTCGACACATAGTGTGGTGGTCACAGCGCCTCAAAGCAGACAGTACTCTTTTCTTTTCTGTTTAATTTCAATCCAGTTTCTCCTGTCATTGGTCAGGTAATATATTACCCATTTCACAGTCAAGGTTATAATATACGACATCACTGTACTCTACACACAGGAGGACTCAAGAAGGTAACCATCAAATGTACACCTTAATCCTGAAATTATACGGAGACGTATTCAACCAAAGCCCAAGTGACTGAAGTCCCCAAATGATCAGTGCTGGAGCATTTAATTTTCAGGAAAAGAGGAAAATGGTAAACCACTTCCTTGAAAGAAAGTCCAGGGTATGAACTGTCTACATACTATCTATAGAGGACGCCTCATATCTTTTCTGTTTACCATCCTGGATAAAAAGATGCTATGAAGGAACAATGATCCTGAAACACAGTAAGATCATCTTCAAAAAAATATACTGTACTTTCTAAGAAAAATGGACCAATGTCTTAGGAAGATTCACCTATTCCTTCAGTGAATACTGAGTATCTCCGGTGTGTCAGACACTGTCCCGGGTGGAAGGCAGATACAGCCTGGACAGAGCAACACGATTCCTACCCTCCTGTAACTTGCATGACGGTAGGAGGAGAAAGACAAGCAAGGCTACCGGGAAAGCTAGACGGTGACGAGTGCTACAAAGAAAGATACCCAACTATAAGACTAAACTGTCAAACATTTTTAAAGAGTAAGCTAGAATTAAACGGGAAATTTCGGTTCATGTAACAATTCACCATGCAAAAGTGAGAGAAATAACTGAGACGTTACTGCGCACACTTTCAACATCCAAGGCTGAGGTTCTCTATGTGTACTCCCACGTACAAGGGCACTTTGTTTCAGGCCCACGCAACTGAGGGTAAGCCAGAATCTTCCATTCTTCAATCATTTTAGTTGACTAGTTTGTTCTATTGTGGAATCCTTACTTATATCCCATTCTAAGAAATGAATTCACTTTAGTTCACTCAGTCGTGTCCGACTCTTTGTGACCCCTTGAACCGCAGCATGCCAGACCCCCCTGTCCATCATCAACTCCTGGAGTTCACTCAAACTCATGTTCATTGAGTCGGGGATACCATCCAACCATCTCATCTTCTGTTGTCCCCTTCTCCTCCTGCCTTCAATCTTTCCCAGCATCAGGGGCTTTGCAAATGAGTCAACTCTTCGCATCAGGTGGCCAAAGTACTGGAGTATCAGCTTCAACATCAGTCCTTCCAATATACATTCAAGACTGATCTCCTTTAGGATGGACTGGTTGGATCTCCTTGCAGTCCAAGGGACTTGCAAGAGTCTTCTCCAACACCACAGTTCAAAAGCATCCATTCTTTGGCACTCAGCTTTCTCTATAGTCCAACTCTCACATCCATACATGACCACTGGAAAAACCATAGCCGTGACTAGACAGACCTTTGTCAGCAAAGTAATGTCTCTGTTTTTTAATATGCTGTCTAGGTTGGTCATAGTTTTTCTTCCAAGGAGCAAGCGTCTTTTAATTTCATGAGTGCAATCACCATCTGTAGTGATTTTAGAGCCCCCCAAAATAAAGTCTCTGTTTCCATTGTTTCCCCATCTATTTGCCATGAAGTGATTGGACAAGATACCATGATCTTAGTTTTTTGAATGCTGAGTTTTAAGCCAACTTTTTCACTCTCTTCTTTCACTTTCATCAAGAGGCTCTTCAATTCTTCGCTTTCTGCCATAATGGTGGTGTCATCTGAGTATCTGGGGTTATTGGTATTTCTCCCGGCAATCTTGATTCCAGCTTGCACTTCTTCCAGCCCAGCATTTCACATGATGTACTCTCCACAGAAGTTAAATAAGCAGGGTGACAATATACAGCCTTGATGCACTCCTTTTCCTATTTGGAACCAGTCTGTTTTTCCATATCCAGTTCTAACTGTTGCTTCCTGACCTGCATACAGATTTCTCAGGAGGCAGGTAAGGTGGTCTGGTATTCCCATCTCTTTCAGAATTTTCCACAGTTTGTTGCAATTCACACAGTCAAAGGCTTTGGCATAATCAATAAAGCAGAAGTAGATGTTCTTCTGGAACTCTCTTGCTTTTTCTATGATCCAGTGGATGTTGGTAATTTGATCTCTGGTTCTTCTGCCTTTTCTAAACCCAGCCTGAACATCTGGGATTTCTTGGTTCACATGCTGTTGAAGCCTCGCTTGGAGAATTTGCAGCATTACTTTGCTTGCATGTGAGATGAGTGCAATTGTGCAGTAGTTTGAAAATTCTCTTTGTTCAAATCTCCAGAATTTAGGCCTTTTGGGGCTTGCTTATTAGCTTAATTCACAAAAGCCTGTGTTTTAGGGCAACGGATAAATGGTAGCTGTTCTCTTCTTATTGAGAGGAGAGTGAAAAAGACAGATAACCTCAGTCTAATTTGGCCATATTACAGTCTTTATATTTCAGTTAAGTCACAGGAAAAATTTTTTTCACGTTTTCTTGAAGTATTAGTTATTCCTTCTCTCTTGTCTCACCGTGAGCAATCATTTTAGTTGTAACCATGTAATGTAAAAAAGAAAAGAAGGGCTGAAACGGGCTTATTTAGGAACAGCTGCTTATTTTCCTGACATTCGCTTCTGTCAGGTTAATTCATAGCTGTTTCACTTAGAGCACAAACTTCTGGTTACTAGAGCGGGGGCAAAAGCGGGGGTGGGGACAGTTAGGGAGTCTGGGTTGGTCACGGACACACTGTTTGAATGTGGCAGTGGGCACAGGCTGTGTTTACAGGTCCTACTGTGTGGCGCAGGGAGCTCTGCTCGACGCCATGTGGCAGCCTGGGTGGGAGGGGGTCTGTGGGAGAATGGAAGCAAGTCTATGTATGGCTGAAGCCCTTCGCCGGAAACTATCCCAAGCTGCTTGTTAACTGGCTGCACCCTAATACAAAAAAAACGTTTTTTAAAAAGTTACAGCTGTTTCATGTCATACTGAAAGGGTTATGGGGACCTCCCTGGGGGTCGAGCGGTTAGGACTTGGGGCTCTCACTGCAGGCGGCATGCTTTCAGTCCCTGATCAGGGAACTAAGGTCCCACATCCCAGGCGATCACGGCCAAAAGACAAAGAAATGCTGATGATGTGGGGGAAGGCCACAGAGAGAGAAAGGGAATGAGAATGAGGACTTTAACACTATCCATGAATACGGTCACGGTTAACATCTATTGTCTAAAGGAACGTTGCCCCACGTATTTTCCACTGTCTTAAAAAAAAAAATACAACCGCTCCACTGCCATCAGACTAGCATTACCACGAAAGGTCTGAAGATTAAAACAAATCAGGGAAATTACTTTCCTGGTTAAAATCCTAATTATACATGTGAAGAATCTCAGACGTCTGTTACAACAAGCTGTGTTGCTTCTTCATTAATCGAGGGAGTTTGAAACCATGGTTTCATCATACAAGAACTAATTTTTTCCCTTGCATATTTATTAGGTGTTTTTTCTACTTTTAACAAATACTTCTTCCATATACACAAATACTCCAAGAAAAGAAGAAAAGTGTGTCCCCTTCTAATGTAAAAAAGCTATTTCCCCTTTTTTATCAATAATATAAAGTTCTATGTAATAAAGGCCACACTCTAGGGTCTAATGGATTTCCTTTTAATCGAAGCTGTTCATAGAGGATCAAGGAATGGGGTAGGGGATGGGGAATACTTAACTCAGAAACACACACTCAATATTTTTTAATTGTTTAAGTACCATAATGCCAGTTATATTTTATTCCAACAAGTGCTACTTAAAAATACATACAAGGGATTTCCCTGGTGGTCCAGTGGCTAAGGCTCAGAGCTCCCAATGCAGGGGGCCCAGGTTCGATTCCTGATCGAGGATCGCAACATGCCGCAACTAAGACCTGGCACAGTCAAATAAATAAATATAAATAAACAGATCTCCTTTTTAATATATACAATATTTTCATTTTACTCAGAAGCAGAAGAGAATGAACGAGCCACTAGCATGTATGTGCTCCTAAGGATAACAGGAATTGTTCTCTATTCCTATATCCAACTACTGTATATTCAAGGAATATAATGGTTATAAAAAGGGAATATAATGATAAAAGTCTCAATTAACAACAACAGCAAAAAACAAACACGGACTTTCCTGGCGGTCCAGTGGTTAGGATTCTGCTCTTCCAGCGCAGGGGACTCAGGTTTGATCCCAGACCAGGGAACTAAGGCCCCACACGCCGCATGATGTGGCTAAAAACCAAAGTTTAAACGATAGAAACGTGACTTGCAGAAGAATCAAAGATGGAATAACAATGTACAGTGGCCCTGTCCCCATGCCCGTAATTCACAGATGGCAGAATGGTTACACTTGGGTGGTGGGAGGAACTGCTGTAACAGATTCAAAGACACCTGTGTACAGAGCAGCTGAATCTCAGTGACCCAGCTTCAACAATAAAGGCAGCAAGAACTTCCAACAGGCTCCCTGGCTCCACCACTTTTTCTTGCCTGGAGGCAGACTCTGACTCTAGAAGCCCCCAAGTCCACCCAACAGCACTACAACCAGATCTTGCTTTGGAAAGTCTCTCGACGGCAACTCTCCTGGGCTGTACTTCAGGAGACTGCACTTACAATTCTGCCAGGGAACAAGCTCTCAAGAGGCTTCCTACCAAACGGTTCTGCACTCAGCACTCCAGACGTTCGGAACCATGCCTCGAGGCCTGATCGTGATTCACGCTCCTTCTCAGGCTTTATCTTCCCTTGCCTGATGCAACTTCAACATCATATTTGAAGCAAAATAGATTGTAGTAATTAAAATAAAAGATAACAAATAAAGTACTTAAAACAATCTCCATCAGATTTGGGAGGCTGCAACTCTGACAAATGGCCCTTAAGGGCATGAGCTGGGCGCAGGCCGCCTGCCGCTGGCCCCAGGGCCCCAGGCTAACTACTGGGGGGAGAGGCGCTGGTCAGGGGGCCAGAAGCACCAGGCCTGCTGTGGTTTCTTAACCGTGAGCAAGTTACTCGACTCCTTTTGGCCTCAGTTCACCCCACCTACAAAATGGGTATGAGACGGCCTCTCTCACAGGGCTGGTAGGGATCGAAATAAACAGAAACATTTAAAGGGCTTAGAACTCACAAGAGGAAGTCCTCAAGTAACATTAGCTCCGGTTATCAGAGTTTAAGCCTCCTGAAATAGTATAAAATTTCTCATTACGTCTTCTGTAGCATAGAAAATTCTACACATTAAATGCTAGCCCTTCAGGAAAGGGCTCTCTCTGGCAACTTTTCCTTATCTTTCTCTTTCTTTCCTTTTAAAATAAATTATTTAAAAATATATAATGACTGGATTGTTTCTCTTTAGGAAAATGGCAATGGCTCAAAGAAAAAGCAGTGTGCTGCTGAGGGAAAAGTGCTAAGCCTGCAGCGGGAAGGCCTCAGCTCTAGCCGGGGGCGCCCCTCGCTGGCTGCCCCAGGCAGGCCAGGCAGCACTGTGGTGGATGGTGAAGTCTGCACGCCAGCACGGGGGACAGACACTGTACAAACACCGATTCGTCGTCTTAGACGTATGTTTCATTATCAAACATGCATCTTTTCCCTAAGTCACCATTCAGACGTAAATCTGACTTCAAAATGCATGCCAGTTAACAAAAATACAAACAAATAAGCATTTGCAAAATATGGGGGAGAATTAAGGTTATTTTCTAGATAATCCACTCCAAACTCTGGAAGGAAGAAAGGACATCATTTGGAATATTTTCATTCTTAGTGGTATAGTTCTTGAGCTTAACTGGCTGACTTAAGAACAACATCTTGAGTCATTTTTCTCTGTAAATTATTCTAACCAATGAACAAATTTACATGATGAAAAAAGAAAACGGAAATGGCTAAAGAAAAATAACTCTACACTAAACAAGTAGCCGGAGAAGGCAATGGCACCCCACTCCAGTACTCTTGCCTGGAAAATCCCATGGACGAGGGAGCCTGGTAGGCTGCAGTCCATGGGGTCGCGAAGTCGGACACAACTAAGCGACTTCACTTTCACTTTTCACTTTCATGCATTGGAGAAGGAAATGGCAACCCACTCCAGTGTTCTTGCCTGGAGAATCCCAGCGACAGGGGAGCCTGGTGGGCTGCCGTCTATGGGGTCGCTCAGAGTCAGACACGACTGAAGTGACTTAGCAAACAAGTAGTGGCTTCCCAGGTGGCTCAGTGGTAAAGAATCTGCCTGCTAAGGCGGGAGTCGCAGGTTTGAGCTCAGGTTTGACCCCTAGGTTGGGAAGATCCCCTAGAGAAGGAAATGGTAACCCGTTTCAGTATTTTTGCCTGGAAAAATCCCATGGACAGAGGAACCTAGGGGACTACAGTCCACAGGGTCTCAAAGAGTCAGGCGCAACTGAACACACACACAACACACGTGTCCTGCATCAGGACCCCCCGTGGCCTGGACGCTGCCCGTCTCTGGTCCACTCCATTTCTGAGGCGGCGGGAGGAGGAAGGAACTCCGTTACACGCAGGATGAGACTGAGAATGTGTAACGCGTCTAGAGCAGCGGCTAGGTGCGCTGTCGGCATCCAGCAGAAAGCCACTGCTGCTGCCACACGCGACAGTCACGCGTGGAGGCACAGGAGCTGCTTTCCTTCAGCCACACAGGGAGCGCTCACGTCCGCCTGGCCCCGGATCCCCGCCTGGGGGCCCGTAACGCTGGAATCTGACGTCTGCTAAAAAGTCACTTGACATGGAAACTAATTTCTCAAGTCAAAGACTGAGCCGTCTAAATAATTATAACATGACTGAGCAAAGACAAGCTGTTTTTCGATTCACGGAGAAATGAGCTGCCGCCACCCAGCATGGAATTACTTGTATATTTTCTTAGCCTGCTCAGTTAAAACTTGTTCAAAATAATACAATTACAGTGCCCTATTCATAAATAAAAACCCTGCACACCTTGTAGTGATTTCATTTGGATAATCTAGATGAAGTGGCACAAACCCTTGACAAGAGTTATTTCTACAGCAAGCCGCTCTTTCTCATATAGGATTTGGGTCATGCATGGTTATTCTAGTGAAATTAACATCTTAAGATGATTCTTAGGAATTTAAATTGCCTTTGGATATCCTGTCAGTTCACGGAAAGATAAATCTAAGTGACATTTATGTATAAACAAACTGCTTAGAGAACCAAATAGAAAAATATTTGCTAAAGCAACATATTGTTTAAAGCAGTGATATGAGCAAAAGCTTTGTTAACAGAAAAAAAAAAGCCAAGTTCAGACACGGTGTGTATTCTGACAAGAAGAGTAGAGTAGACTGCTCAACAAGTGGCAGGTGGGGTGGGGGTGGGGGTTGGTTAATGCGTGAAGGAAATATGAGTAACCCATCCCGTCGGGGAGGACACCCTGCCTGGGTGGGCACAAAGGCGCTGCCTGGTGGGAGAAAGACGAGGATCCACCGTCGGAGGCGCGATGAAGGAGCTACCATTCACAATCTGCTCCCTTTCCTCCTTGAAAGGAGATTTTCTTTTTTTCTGTAACTGTAAGTTATCCAAGAGAGGAAATGAATACCCCAAATGCCCTTTCCTAAAATCTAAAGGCCATTCAAAACAGGCATTGGTTGGGGAAGGGGGTAAGGAGTGATACTTCAGAGGCAAATTGTTTTCTTAAAAATATGAAGGTCTTGAATTTTTCACAAATGTTCACTACCACCACCTTCCCTCTGGGAAAAGAAAGAGTAGGGAAGAAAGAGACCCTGTTTAGCCGAGAGAAGGGGAAAGACTGCCTCATCCAAGAGGCTTTGAGGTCCACCACCTGAGCTCATCGATGAATGGAAAGAGGGGTGGATCCTAGACTCACCTGAAATTGTATTCAAGATTCTGCATTTTGATCAGATTCTCCAAAGGGTCCATGACACTTAAGATTTTAAAACTCATTAAAAAAAAAAAACAACTTTACAAGTCAAAGTTCAAGCAGAAGTCTGACACATACAAACTCAAATTCTGGCTCCTCTGCGTATTAGCTGTATGATTGTCCAGGTGAGCACTGCAAAGCACCCTATTTTTTAGAACTTCAGTTTCCTCCTTTTAAAATGGAAGAGAGAATGCCCAACTCACCGTGAGGATTAAATAAGAGATGCTAAGCTTCCAGCAACAACGTTCATCCACCCACAAGGAGGACGGCAGAAAGCTGTTAACAGATCACAAGGAATGAGATCTGAAGCCATAAGCACCAAGGACAATGAAGAACTTAGAGGGCTCCCCTGAAACACCATCAGCTCCCCTGTCGGCCATTTTGTTACCAACTCACAAACCTCTGTATACGAGCAAATCCACTCTCGATTCCATACAGTCACGAGACCACACTGCAGGGACAGACCACTGCGAGAGACGTTCAAGGACATCGCCAGCGTCTCTCAGGTGAAATGTCCAGCACTGGCAGAAGAACAGCTCAGACCGTGAGCCCTGAAATTTACCAGAAATTCAGTGAAGGTTGAACCCTCCGTTTCTTTGAGTAAACAGGTGTCCAAAATCTGTAATAACTTGTGTGATGCATTATTGTAAAGTGCATAATATCTCCATGTTTGTATATAAAATCCTTCTATTTACAGATATGACTAGTTTTAATTATTTAGACCAAGTAAGAGAAGTAACTGAAAAATCTAAGAATCAAGAAAAATCCTTGCTCATTTATAATCAAGTTTGGACTTTGGAAAGCTTTATTTAGATAGAGAGGCCAATCTAAGATTTAAATCTGCTTCAGATGGTCCAAAAGATCAAACTAAAATATTTACTGATCCTTGTCTATAAGTCAACCTTACCTTACCTGTTTTATAACATACATACCTGAATGAGTAAATGCTCAGCCCAAAGGCTAAAAAGTTTGCAGGTACTATACTCTTACCTTACACATATTTCAGCTATTTTTAGAGTCCAAATGAAAATAGCTAGTACAGACGGAAATGCGCATGAAATTCTTGAGGCCTACTCAGATAACAGTCAAGATAAGGTCAGTGGATATTTGGAATACCTAAGACGCTAATTTAAAATAAAACACTCTGATGGCCAAGAACACTTTCTAAAGTAGTGCTTGAGAGCAATGGTTTGTATTAAATGCTCGATTCCTCTTTGATTCCAACAAATTCCGCAGTCAAAAAATGTCCCCATTTGCCAGAAAATACTGTGAGAAGAATAGGTTTAAAGTTCAGCAAAGAAGCTGCCATTCCCGATAGAGCAATCTCACCCCAGACAGCCTCTGAAACACACTAAGTATTTCAGAAGAATCCCAAAATGAAAAAGAAAAAAGTCTAAAGAAAAGAGGTTCTCTGCTACCTCCGCTCAAAGTCTGTAAATGTTCAACTCTCTCCAGGAAGTAAAACCGTACAGCAAATAAAGGCTGACTTGACTGAACTGTGGTCTCTGCTTATCAGTCTAAATTCAAAGCAAGAACCTTAACTTTTAAACTCAGAGGACACTGATTCGGCAACCACGCACTGCAAGGTGGTGGGGGTCGTGTTCTTCCCTCGGTCCCGTCTGACTCTCTGTGACCCCACTGACTGCAGCCCGCCAAGCTCCTCTGTCCATGGGATTTCCCAGGCAACAGTTCTAGAATGGGCTGCCATTCCCATCTCCAGGGGATGTTTCCAACCCAGGGATGGAACCTGCCGGCTCCTGCACTGCAGGTGGGTCCCCTACCGCTGAGCCACTGGGGAAGCCCAGCCCAGGAGGCGCAAGCACCACTTCAGACACCGGCGATTCAACAGTCCTACCACGACGGAGGTTACGTACCAAGGAGTCAAAACTTGGCATGTATGGGATGCATTTCAAATACAATTTTAAAAACACTTTCTGAATATCTGTGATAAATCAGAACAAAGTGACCAAATATCAAATTATAATTTTAAAATGAGAGGCCACAGTGAGAACGTCTAAGTTTTGCTAGACTTTT
This sequence comes from Cephalophus harveyi, assembly GCA_006410635.1. Taxonomy (NCBI): domain Eukaryota; kingdom Metazoa; phylum Chordata; class Mammalia; order Artiodactyla; family Bovidae; genus Cephalophus; species Cephalophus harveyi. The sequence goes on along the minus strand of SJYT01084964.1, from coordinate 158,841 downwards.
CAACTTTTTCAATAAAATGCTTCAGAGGTAACCTTAGGGGTGCTTAGTAGCCATTTGAAAACTGTTTATTTGGAAAAGTTATGTACGTATGCTATACATGCAGAAAACAATGGGGATCCTTGTTCCCTCTACACAAAACATTCACAAATAGCTGAAAGAAAACTGCCCTCTAAAACTTAAGTTATAAAACTAACACATAATGTATCACAGCAGAAGCATGAAAACCTTATCTTCAAAAGCTTTCCAGGTTTGCTTTTTTTTCTTTTTCAGCTGTGCCACGGGGCTTGCGGGATCCTAGCTCCCTGACCAGGATCCAACCCAGACCCGGCAGTGAGAGTCTTAACCACTGGACCACCAGGAAGTCCCCAGAAGGCTTCCAGGATTTTTAAAATGTCCTGGTTTCCTAATTGGAGATCTAAAAACTTAAAAACTCCAACCAAATGCAAATTTAAGCTGAATAAGAACATTAAGATAAAGACAGACGTGCTATAAAAGAAATTACATCTCCCCTGCTCTCTGCCGGGTGAGCACACAGTGAGACACCGGCAAGCCGCAGCCAGAGGAGAGGAGGGCTCTCAGCAGAGCCGGACCACAGCGACAGCTTGGCCTTTGACCCCCAGCCTCCAGAAGGGTGAGAGATCCCTCTCTGTGGTTTATGGGTCACGCCATCTGTGACACTTCGTTAGAGCAGCCTGAGTGGACTAAGACATACGCCAAGAAGGAGACTAGCTGGATCATATGAGCGTGAGGTACCGTGAGGCGGGTGGCAGGTGGCTGGTGGGAGGTAGAAACCAGTTCTGCTGGGTCCTCCAAAGCTCCGTAACCTGCACACCAGGCACAGGCCCCCGGCAAAGGGCGCCTAGTAAGTTTCGATGAATGTGTATCAATGAATGAAAACACACAAAAAAACGATTAAAAGCATATGGGGCAAGGGTAGTCTACTGAGCAAGAAGCTGCAGAAAGGGAGCTTCCCTGGTGGCTCGGCGATCGAGAATCCACGTGCGGTGCAGCAGACACGGGAAGACACCTGATCCGGGAAGACTCCGCACACCGCAGGGCAGCTGAGCCGCGCCACAGCCCTCGGGCCTGGGCTCCCGGAGCTCCGCAGCAGGAGAAGCCACCGCAAGCGGCGAGAAGCCTGGACCAGCTGGAGGGGAGGCCCTACTCACCACAACTAGAGAAAAAACCAAACCCACACGCAGGAACGATGACCTAGCACAGCCGAGATAAAAAACGAATTTAATTTTTAAGAAAATAAATAATATTTTGCAATAAATCTAATTAAAACCCAGGAGAGCACAATTAAAATGTGATTATCAAATGTAATATAAGATTTAAAAGAATTCCTGAGAAAGACATGCCTTAGAGAAAAAATATAAACCTTAAGTGAAAATTTCGTTATTTTTTGTTTGTTTAAATCCTAGAAGTTAGTTTGAGAGCAAGAGGGAAGAAACAGAGAAGTAAAGACCTACAGAAGCTCTGTTTGTGGGCAGTGACGCTGTACAAATTAATTATCCCTGGCATGAAAACAGAGGTTCCAATATAACTGCTATATTACAGTGGTATACTAAAATTCTGTTTAATGAGGTAAGACGTGCCATTACCAGTGGCCACTCTACTTATTTGTACTATCGATATAAGAACATTTTATAAAAAGACATGTATTCTCTTAGTAAAAGGAAGAAGCAAAGATACTTATAAAAGAAAGAAAGGAGTTCATTTGAAGAGGTCAGTGAGCACAGCCTGGGAATGGGAGTCACAAACACCAGCGACGGTGCTGAAGAGTAACGCGTACCGAGAGTTTCCCAAACGCCAGGTGCTCTGCTGAGTTTTCTAGCTAAGATTGTACCCTCACAACCCCTGCAAAGAGGCAACAGTATCATCCCCAGCTCACAGATGCAAAGCCACTGGGCTTGGGAATTAAGTAACTGGCCCAAGAGCACACAATTGGTAGGTGGCAACACTGGGACCCAAACCCAGGCGTTTCCAACCCAGCTGGCACACGTCTCAACCAGTCGCGGAGCAGGCTGGCCTTCTCAAGAGGCCCACAGAGGCAGCGCCGGCCTGGGCGGCCCAGACAGGACGCCGCGACTGTCCTGGAGGCACGGCCGCTCCCCGTGGGAAGATACACGGAAGGCTTTCCGGGCAACTTCCCTTCTCCGACTCCACGCTCACCAAGCAAAGCCCGGTTTGCTCTGACTCCCAAAGAGCCTGCCTACGGGGAGATCCTGGCCTAGCCAGAGGGCAAACACACTCAGAGCCCTCATCATAATTTACGATGAGATGCCGGAATTCTGCATCTCATCATACATGACTACACGTGCATCCTGGTTTTACAAATTTCCAATGAGCTGGGGTAACACAGGGCTGACCATCTCACTCTAGACTGTAACATTCTTTCAGACACACTGCTCCGTGGGTGACACACTCTTGTCTCAGCACCTCCATCAGACCTCGGTAACACACACTTTCACAATTGGAAAGTTTTTCTAATTCCCGTTAAATTCGATAAAGACTTTGACAGTCTCTCTTGAAACAGCGTTATAAAACTCAAGGACAAGCAAGGAGTTTCAGCAGCTCTGAGAGGCTGTTGCTACCACGAACAGCAATGTCTTCCTGCAGCAACCCCCCCGCACCCCCATTTTAAAAAGCCACTTTTCACAGCTCAAATACAGTGGGTTCAGAAAAAAGCTGACAATGCACGCTAACTATATTGGATATAAATATACTAACCTTTTAGTTTCTAGTTCCTTAATGTACTATCAAATATCTCACATGGCCAAAAAAAACTATGAAGACTGAGAAACATCATTTAACCACACATTCAGCTTAAGAAATAAAATACTACCCTGCAGTTGAAGCTGCCAGGTATAGCGTTACAATCGTATTACTGTATAGCCCTTGTAGCTGTCATAATAGAAAAAAGAAGGTGAAAGTCACGTCCAGCTCTTTGCGACCCCATGGAATAGTCCATGGAATTCTCCAGGCCAGAATACTGCAGTGGGTAGCCATTCCCTTCTCCCGGGGATCTTCCCAACCCAGGGAACAAACTCAGGTCTCCCACTCTGCAGGCGGATTCTTGACCAGCTGAGCCACCAGGGAAGTGGGGAGCCCATCCCTTCTCCAGCAGATCTTCCTGACCCAGGAATCGAACCGGGTCTCCTACATTGCAGGCGGATTCACAATAGAAGTGAAAAGATATTCAACTTTCAAAGAAAGTAAAGATTTATGCTACCAGCTAAAATTTGGGCAGTAGCAAAATCTTATCAGCCAAATCTACATGCTATGATTCTGAGCTTTCCTGACGGGAGTCTAGTGCAAGATAACAAACCACTATCTCTTGACTGAATCTCATGAGTGAGGTATGGACACAAAGTAAGAACAGCCGCTGCCCTGACTCAGGTGATTTCTAAACAGTCATTGGGTAGGACTAGGCCTGGGCCTAAGCCACCTGTTCATATCCTACAGAGCAGGGCTTCTGAAGCTTGGAAAAGTTTGCTATACAAACTAACTTTCTGACCGTGACTGTGCTAAAATGTTGGAAATGGTGGGACAGCCTGTCCGGGGGTGAGACATCTTCTAGGGGTCACACCTGTTCCCACCTAGAGCACTCTTCCTGTCTGTTAAAAAATCACTCTCATCATATACCCACAGCTGGATGAATGCTCGTTTCTGAGTCTGATCATCGCCCACGAGGGATGGCAACTTCTCTGGGCTTCTTGGCTACCAGAGAAGCAAAGCAATGCCTGTGGGTTCAGTTCAACCTGTGCTTATAAAGGACTTTTCACGTCTTAATATATTAACCATAGTTAATTTATTCTAACTAATAAATTAACCACAGTTCTTCAAGAAATTGACTCTAGTGGCTACAGGCAGACCAGGTGCATGAGGAAGAAATCACAGGGCAAAAAAAATAGGAAAAAAGGAAAAATGGGTGAGGGGAACAAAAGAGACGGGGCTAAATAAACGCAAGCAGGCAGGACCAGTCAGTGAGGCGGGCTGTTCTGGTTCTCTTTCCCCTTCTTGGGCCGCTGCACTTCCTTTCCTTCTGACATTCCTCTCATCTGAGCTCCGGACCCGCGTATGCTCTGCCTGCTCGGCATCTCCAACTGGCACCTGAAGCTCAGCAGGTCGGAGGTGAGGGGCCCACACACCCCCTCCAACTCCCCTCCAGCCTGCTCTTCTGTTTCTTCCCTTGGGGGCGATCCCCACCATTTACCAGAAACCTTAGGATCCACCTGGACCCTGGCCAGTCCCTCCGCATCACCTGACAGGTAGATCCCCAAGATCTCCAGACTCAGCTCACTCCTCAGCCCCGTCCAGATCCAAGTGACTGTATCTGCACCGCCACCGCTCTTTTCTAATCATTTTCTCCAGAGGCGGCACGGCTTCGTAAAAACAATCACACCACCTGCATGTTTAAAAAACCCTTCACTGGGACTTCCCTGGCAGTCCAGGGGTGACGACTCTATGCTTCTACTGCAGGGGGGCACGGGTTTGACTCCTGGTCCGGGAACTAAGATCCTGCATGCCTCGCAGTATGGCCAAAAAAGAAAAAACAATTTTTTTAAATAAAGTTAAAAAAATAAAAACTCTTCACTAAATTCCTAATCTGCAGGACAAGCCCCAAACCGTCAGAACCCCGCACTGGGTGGCCCCTGGTCTGCAGCCTTGCCTCTCCCTCCCCAGGTACCAGGGAAATCACCTGCCTCGTGTCTCTAGCCATGTGGGGCCAGTCTTTTTCAGCCCGACTGACCACCCCGCCCCATCCTTCAGGTCCTGGCTCAGACATCACTCGCCCCAGGAAGTCTTCCCTCCGCTGCCTCTCCCTAATGTCTACAGCGCCTCCTGCTTCCCTCATCATCGCGCGCGCTTTGTGTCTATTTCTTATCGGTATCAACGCCAGGCTGAGCTCCCGGTACCTATATGTGCTGTTCAGGCGCTAAGTCGTGTCTGACTCTTTGTGACCCCATGGACTGCAGCAGGGCAGGCTTCCCTGTCCTTCACCACCTCCCAGAGTTTGCTCAGACTCATGTCCATTGGGCTTCCCTACTGGTTCAGCTGGTGAAGAATCTGCCTGCAATGCAGGAGACCTGGGTTCGATCCCTGGGTTGGAAAGATCCCCTGGAGAAGGGAACGCTACCCACTCCGGCATTTTGGCTTGGAGAATTCCATGGACAGAGAAGCCTGGAGGGCTACAGTCCATGGGGTCACAAAGAGTTAGACGTGACTGAGCGACTTTCCCCTCCCTTTCGTGTCCATCAAGTCAGTGATGCCATCCAACCACCCCCTCCTCTGTTGTCCCCTTCTTCTGCCCTCCCTCTTTCCCAGCATCAGGGTCTTTTTCAGCGTGCTTGGCCCTTAATATGTCTTTAATACTGACTGATGCAATGCTGGCGTGCTCACCAGGGGCACAGCTTATCTATTCTTGACTTTTCATAAACTATAAATCAGCAGGATTTCCCAGTCAAGACTATAACATAGGCATTTAAGTGAAATAACTAGCTTTTCCATCTCTCTCTTACCCCAGAAGCAGGCAGCCAAAGACCAAAGGGGCCTGGGTTAAATTAGAGCCCTTTTCTTCACAGGCCTTACACAGCATTTTAAATGCAGGACATTATGCGAATGCTTGAGGACGCCGCAACTTCCTTCAGACTGGGTTAGGGCTTTTCCAGGAAAATCCTATGATTACTGTAACAGACCATAGTTATCGGAGCTATGGCTTTACATGCACATTAAATCACACAGTCATTCCGAGTGTTAGGCATCACTGTTACCCTGTGGTTCAGATGAGGGAACCAGAGCTCAGACAGATCACATTCCTCACCTAATGTTAAACAACTAAATTGATGCAGAAACCAGAAATCAAATCGAAACATGTCTCTCAAAATCTGGCTTGACCTGTGGAAAACAAAGGGCTTCCCTTGGTGGCTCAGATGGTAAAGAACCTGTCTGCCAACGTAGGCGACGTTAGAGACTCGGGCTCGATCCCGGGGTTGGGAAGATCCCCTAGAGGAAGGCATGGCAACCCACTGCAGTCTTCTTGCCTGGAGAATCTCATGGACAGAGGAACCTAGCTGGCTACAGTCCAAAAGGTCATGGTCACAAAGAGTTGGACACTACCGAAGTGACTAAGCACACAGGCACGCACGTGCAAAAGAGTCACTGAATGCTGAACAAATGAACGAAGTCAGTAAACTCTACTAAATCAGGATGACCCATGTGGGATCAATACTAGAAGGTCAGAACTACCTGGACACTCCAAAATGCATTCCTTCTTTTTTTTTTTAAAAAAGTGGCTTAAAACAACTATTTTATCTTGCTCACAGTTCTATGGGTCAAGAATTTGGGCAAGACTTGCCTGGGTGTCTGCCGGATGCCTGGGGGCTGAAAGGACCCATTTCCAAGATGGCTTCTTCACGCAGATGCCAACATGCATTGCTGTTTCATTTTGGTTTACATTTTGGGAGAACATATAAACATTTTCAAAACTCAGGCATTGTGGGGATATCCCTGGTGGTCCAGTGGCTAAGACTCCACGCTCCCAATCCAGGAGTCTGGAGTTCCATCCCTAGTCAGGAAACTAAATCCCACACATGGCAGCTAAAAGATCGTGCATGCCGCAAGTAGGACCCGCTGCTGCTGCTGCTGAGTCGCTTCAGTCGTGTCCGACTCTGTGCAGCCCCAGAGATGGCAGCCCACCAGGCTCCCCCGTCCCTGGGATTCTCCAGGCAAGAACACTGGAGTGGGGTGCCATTTCCTTCTCCGGTGCATGAAAGTGAAATCGCTCAGTCGTGTCCGACTCTTCGCTACCCCATGGGCTGCAGCCCACCAGGCTTCTCCATCCATGGGATTTTCCAGGCAAGAGCACTGCAGCGGGGTGCCACTGCCTTCTCCGCAACTAGGACCTGGCACAGCCAAATAAATAAATGTGGAAGGAAAAAAACAAACCTAATCTCAGTTCAGTTGCTCAGTCGTGTCCGACCCTTTGCGACCCCATGAACCGCAGCACGCCAGGCCTCCCTGTCCATCACCAACTCCCGGAGCTACTCAAACTCACGTCCATTGAGTCGGTGATGCCATCCACCCTCTCCAGTTCTTTTAAGGAGCATCCCCAAGAAAAGTCCTCTTTGCTCTTTTCATTCCTTCCTCGAAAGGATAGGGCCTCACAGGCTCAACTCAGGTTATCCTAGCGCCTGTGTGGCAAACCACTTCAGTGGTGTCTGACTCTTTTCGACCCATGGACTGTAGCCCTCCAGCCTCCTCTCTCCATGAGATTCTCCAGGCAGGAACACTGGAGTGGGTTGCCATGCCCTCCTCCAGGGGATCTTTCCCACCCAAGGCTGGAACCTGGGTCTCCTGCATTGCAGGCAGATTCTTTACCATCTGAGCCAGCAGGGAAGCCCCAGATTGTCCTGGCCAGGGAGGTACTTTGAGAAGACACAGCCAGCGTGCATTTATAGTAGCTTGGAAGGAAGGAGCAAAATTCGGCCAGAGAAGCCTGCAGTTTTATTTTTCTCTGGAGGGGGTGTGGGGTGGCTTACCTCGCGCAGCTCCAGTCTTTGGGCCACAGCCTCCAGGCTCTCCTGGCCAGTGCTCTCCACGGACAGCGTGAACTCCACAAACTCGTTGTTGAGCAGCTGGATCCGGGCGACCAGGCAGCTCTTGCTGGACACGGTGTAGCGCCGCGTGCGCTTCAGTTTCAGTCCAAATGGCAGTGGCATCTTCCTCTCCCTTCAGGAGCTGGAGGGGTAAAAAGCGAACGGCACCGCCAGCAGTCCAGGGGCGGAGGCGCCCAGAGAAAGCGATCCCGGCCCGACACGAGGAGCACCGCGGAGTCCCCGACCGCTCACCGGCAGCCGCTGCCATCAGAAGGCACCCGAGCCTCCGCAGCCCCGGGGACGGCAGCTCCCACGCCGGCGCTGGGGAGAGAGGGCGCTGGTCACAGCGGCGGCGGCAACGCGGCCTTGTGTTTAAAAATAAAAACCAACGAAAGCTGTATCTAAGGGATAAGCTGAATCTCCCCCTGGAGAAAACAGGCCTGCGCAGGAGCGGGAGGGGCCGGAGGCGCTTCCCCGCGGGGGCGGAGAGGCCGGGCCGGGCCCCGCCCCTCGCCCCGTCCCGCGGGCGGCCGCACGTGGCCGCGGGCCTCAGTGGGCCTCCTGCGAAAGTTTTGGGGTTTTTTTCATAGCTAACTCTTTTTGGCTCCCCGATACTCCAACTGTATCTTTAGCCCTTAAGTGAGTTAACTGTCAAAAAAAAAACCCAACAACCAAAACCACCTCCGAAAGGGCTACGTTCAAGTCCCAATTAGGCAAATTAGCGCCGAGCCCGAGTGGAATCACCCCGTCGCCGGTGGCAGCTGTGAGGTTCAAATGGGGTGAACACTTAACAGGCATTTGCAGAACCTCCCGGTTTACAGATATTTACGGCACCATTTTGATTTATTTATAAACAGACTGTAAAAGACTCTACACGCGCTGTTGACAGGACTACCACGCGCAAGCCCGTCAGCTCTGAAAAGCCTGGCCCGCGCGCGTCTCCGGGCGGGACGCCTAGAGGCGGTGAGCCTTGCCCGAGGCGGCGCCACAGCCCTGAGGAGCGGGACGGGGTTTCGAACTCCATCCCCAGATGAAGACGCCAGCACGGGCCCAGGGCGCCGACTCTGCGCTCCCGGAAGAGCGGGCGGCGTTGCCCGGGCAACCGGCGGCCTCGTCGGCGCCGGAACCCTCCGCCTGCCGCCGCGTTTCCGACGGACGCTCCCGGAAGGAGGACAGGCTCGGGCTGACGCCGGAGGGAAAGCTGAAAGGACCCGCCTCGAGCCGCCGCAGACAAGCGTGCGGGCTGAGCGGGTCCCTTTCCCTCAGAACTGCCCCCCACGCCCTAAACACGTGACGTAAAACTTTTTAAAGCACGCCAGTTGGCGCGTTCATCCCCGGGCGGAAGCGAAACGGCCTTGAGCGGCAGCTTGGCACTTTGACGCTGACAGGATTTTTTTTTTAATTCCCACACCCGCCCCCCCCCGCCCCCAGCCTTCGACAAGTCGACAGAATCGCCGATACCGGCAGAATCCCCGACGGCCCCGGCCCGCCGTCGGCGTCTGGAGCGAGGCTGCCTCCAGGACGCAGCCTTGGGCTCGGTCGCAGCCGGTTACCCGGCGCCGGGGCCGGGAACCGCCGCGCGGAGGGGCAGCGCCAGCCCCGGCGGGCAGGGAGGCCGGTTCCCGGGAGTGGCGGCGGGCTGAGCTGGGGCCGCGCCCTCCTCGGGCTCGCCTCCGCCCCAGAGGTGACGGGCGCTCAGGCCGGGGCCGCGGGGCCGGCGGGGTGCGGAGCACCGGCGTCTGGCCCCGAGGCTGGGCTCTGGCAGCCCTCGCGCTTCCTAGTTCCAGCTCCCCGAGGGGCCTGCGCCTCTGCGGACGGGCCGTGGGGCGGGCCCTGGGGCTGCGTGCGGAGCCGCCGCAGTCCTGCGGCCCCAGGCACGGCCGCCCGCCAGGCTCCTCTGCCCGCGGGCTGCCCTTCCTTCTCCCGGGGACCTTCCCGAGGGGGACCGGCGCCCTGCCTCTCAGGTCCGCCGCATCGTCAGGCGGGTGCCTCACCCCTGGCGCCACCGGGAGGCCCCCGTGGGCCCTGGGGAGGCGTCCAGTGGAAGGCTTTCGGCCGTGTCCGCTCCCTGCCACCCGTGGGCTCTACGTGGGCTCTCCAGGCCGCAGCCCGGGAGCGGGCGGCCGTCCCTTCTCCGAGGTCCTGAAGGCAGGTCTCGCGCAGGGCAGGCCGCTTCTGTAGCAGCTGCGCCGCCAGCGAGGCCCTGCTGCCGCCGCCAGGTCGCTCCCGTCGTGCCCGGCTCTGCGACCCCGTCCCTGGGGCGCTCCAGGCGAGAACCCTGGAGTGGGCGGCCATTGCCTTCTCCCGCGCAGAAAAGTGGAAGTGAGGTCGCGCAGTCGTGTCCGACTCTTCGCGACCCCAAGGACTGCAGCCCACCAGGCTCCTCCGTCCATTGGATTTCCCAGGCAAGAGTACTGGAGTGGGGTGCCATTGCCTTCTTCGAGGGAGGCCCTACAAAGTCTAAAAGGAGTCAACTCCTAAGCCGTCCTTGCTCTTAAGTAGATTACAAGCATGCTGTAATTACATACATGGCTGTATCTCTAATAAGGACCCAACCACGACTTTCTGCTTTGGTTGTCTGGGTTTGGGTTTTGTTTGTTTGAGCTCTGGTTATCCACAGAGAGCCAGAAAAATAAAAGTTAAAAACAGGAAATAGAGGGAAAAGGGCAGAAGAACAAAGAAAACTAGAAGTGCATAAGCCACGGTGTTAATTTAACAGCATTTGCTGTGTACCTCTGGAAGGTAAAAGCACCTTACTAAAGAAGGGACTAGAAAACAGACGTCATGAAAAGGCATGGGCTCTACCTAAAGTTTTCAGTGCTCTTGTTTGTGTCAGGGTATAAACCAAATAGCTCGTTGAGACAAAATGAAAAGTAAAAAAAAAAAATCAAGAAGTGAGAACTTGAAATAATAGGCTTTCAACCAGAAAAGTGCCTATGAGCCATGCATGAATAAATTTAAAAAGATTATAGATACCCTTATAGATAGATATGCTAAATACCCTATCAAGAGATAAGGTTAGGGTTAAATTTTACATACAAATTATGGTAACTGGAAACAGACAGTTAAGTTGTACAGAGGACAGATGAAAATTTGTATTGGGGATGTTCAAACATGGTATTCTCTTCAGTGCAAAGATAGAATTACGCCCTGAAGGCAGTAGATATTACATTATATAACTTATCAACTTAAGCTCTGATGAAGCAGAGTAACTTTGCTTTCCCTGAGTTGGAAATGTTTTACTGCATCAAGGATATAGACAAGCCAATGTTTTCTCTTTTTTATTTTGGTAGATATTATAAAAAGTAATTGAAAAAGTTGAAGGGTATGTGTGTGTGAAAAAATTTACACAATTTTCAGTTATGTACAGTATTTGCTACCAAATATTGTCATAAAGTTATGAATGTTTGAATAGAGGAGTAGAAATTGAAGATGCTTTGGGGGTGTGTCTGTTTCAGGTGTAAAATAATATGAAATAATTTGAAAGGTAGCTGGGTCTGGAAGTCTTAACTGATTACTAAACAAACATTCATAATTAGCTTTTGCAGGAAAATATATTAAGATTTTTTTTCTCTACAAAATCACTTTATTTTGAAATTTAAAAAATAGGTATATATTAATCATGTTCAAGTATTCAAAAGATAGACTGAAATATTTATTCATTTTAATGTTTTTACATCCCCTCTCAGAAGATTCTCAAATACACTTTTAAAGTCTGAATCCTCTAGTTTTCCGCTTTGTTGTTAGAGTCCTCATTACGTGTAATTTTACTAATGATGCTTTCAAATAAAATAATCTCTAAAATTGTATTCTTAGAATAATGAATATAGCATTAAATCCAACGCATATTTGTCCTGAACACATTTATGCGTAGAACTCGAGAATAAAATGTGCTGGAAACAACAGACAACTACTTTCAGAATAAAATTTCTATCATATCCGAAAGTTAGAAAAAAAAATCTGTCAGCAACCCTTAGGCATACAGCGGTTGTCACCTGGCGCACACGGAGTATTATGAACAAGTTTGCGAGCATACGCTATTATAAGGCTTTCTCAGCAAAAAAGAAAATAAGACGGGCATGCCAAAAGCGGCCAGTCTAATCAGGATTTGCAGAAATCACAAGTCGGAATTTGCAGACCCAAGAATTCTTTTTTCCAGAGTAAACACTCTTTACTCCAAAACCAAAACAAGCCATCACCACGGAACAGTCCTTCGTTCCTCTCCTTCTCGCCAAAGTTATCTGGCAAATCTCGCACTTAATATTCCGAGAGGCACAAACATGCCTAAGACTTTTAAAGCCCCGATGCAGAATTAAGCCGCTCACAATCAACCGAGGAGCCCCGAATACTAAGTTCAAGACCCCTCTGCAAATGCCTCAAGTGGAAGAGAGCCTGGAAGAGTTTTCTCTTTGTTACGCTCGTCCCTGCCTCGGGTCTGGGCAGCCGGGACGCGTCCTCCCGGACTCGGGGGTGTCGGCGGGCGGACACAGCCCCGCGCTCAGCCCCCGCCGCCCCCCCGCGCCCCGCGGGCCGGGGCCCCGCGCC
>SJYT01084964.1:58968-146423 GCA_006410635.1 Cephalophus harveyi | reverse complement strand
CGCCGCGCATTCCCCCGCGCCCAGGGCGGAGGCCCGCAGCTGGGGCCGGCGGCGCCGCACGCAGAGGCCCGGCGCGGGCCGGGCAGCCGGAGGACGCGCGGCCGGAGCAGCGGGGCGGCCGGGCCCGGGCGTCCCTCCCCCGGGCCGGGCGGGCGGGCGGATCCGGAGAGGCGGCGGCGGCCCGTGACCTCAGAGGGCTGGAATGCGGGCGGGGGAGGCGCGGACAGCTGCGCCCGGCCGCCGGGGAGGGGGCGCGCCGCTGCTTGTTTGAATCATATGACCGCTTATTTTAAGAGTTTCCAAATAAAGCGAGGCCTTAACAAAAATGAGAGGAGGGGGTAACATTTCGGTGCCAGGTAAAGGCTGTTATTCCCGCGTTACTAGGTGATCGGTAAAAGGGTACTACTGCCGGAGTTGTTCGGTTCCTCGTCTACATGTCTGAAAACAGTTCAGATAGTCTGTTTCTTCTCCCTTGCTTTCGTCTAAGGGCGTACTCCATAAAAAAAGGCTTGATAACAGGGTGAGAAGGATTGGTGTACAGCGTGGCAAAGTCCCCTTCCCCTAAAAAAGATGGTGTGTGAAAGTCGTTCGGTCGTGTCCAACTCCTTGTGACCCCATGTTCTGTAGCCCACCAGGCTCCTCTGTCCATGGGGTTCTCCAGGCAAGAATAGTGGAGTGGATTGCCATGCCTTTCTCCAGGGGGTCTTCCCAACCCAGGGATTACGCCCCGGTTTCCCGCACTGCAAGCAGATTCTTTACAGTCTGAGCCACCAGGGAAGCCTCCAAAAAGATTGATATGCCTTAAATAACCTTTAGGTCTTCAGCAGAGCTGCATGTTCATGCAGTCCAAAGTGGCGCTTTAAGGATCGGGGAACTCCAGAGTCCAGTTGTCTGAGTTCGAATCTCAGCTGCCAAGCTAACTAGCTGGAGGACCTTTTGCAAATTTCTTAACCTTTCTGTGCCGGCTCATGTCCTGTGAAATAATGAAAATAATCACTATCCAGCAACTTGTGTAAAACATACATGATGTGCTTCATTCTGACCCGTAAGAGCAACTTTTATTATTATATGGTACTATTACACTGCATCATCATCATTATTATTATTGCAGGTCTACACTTAAGCCAAGGAATAAAACTGTGTGGTCCTAATAACCTTAACAATAGGTGTTTCGCTCTTCCTTGGCGAGTGGTTTGAGAGACTGGAGCAGAGAAACTTCTGTTATGTAAACTTAATGTAAATTATTTTTAAAATAGCTTTGTTTCTGGAAAGCTTTGTCTTCCTTCCGGCTTGTGGACTTTTTTTCTAGTTGCAGCAGCCATCTGCAAGGCAGGGGTGTGGGATCCTGCAGCCAGGGATCTAAACCTGATGCACAGATTCATAACCACTGGACCACCAGGGAGGAGCTTCCCTGGTGGCTCAGACGGTAAAGTGTCTGCCTGCAATGCGGGAGACCCGGGTTCGATTCCTGGGTCTGGAAGATCCCCTGGAGAAGGAAATAGCAATCCACTCCAGCACTCTTGCCTGGAAAATCCCATGGACCGAGGAACCTGATAGGCTACAGTCCATGGGGTCACAAAGAGTCAGACACGACTGAGCAACGTCACTTCACCAGGACCACCAGGGAAGCCCCTGGAAAGCTTTCTCTGTTAAATTTAGTTTAGATCTCATTTCTTCAACAGTTAACAGACACTTACTGAGTACTTACTCATGGTCCCTGCTCTCAAAGGACTTCTGGTTTAGCGGGTGATAAACCTGCACACCACACACAGGACTAGCAAGGCCTCAGAGGAAAGCTTCATCCTAGAAGCAGGAGTGCTATGGGAGAGCAAACCCCAGGCACGACTCGGGTTGAGTAATGGAGCTCAAAGCAAGTAAGATGACACGTTTCCAACTGGGAAAAAAGTCGATCCCGCTTTATAACTGAATTTCAGCTGGACGCCATGAGGGGGTCAATGTGTGTGCAAGGAAAGAAAAGAGAAAATGAGTTGCTTTCTGGTCTCATTAACTAGAAAGACTGACATTATGTGTGAGTGTTCTCGCTCTCCATCCCCAGCCTATCCTCAAGACCTGCTTGCTACTTCCTCCTTTGAAATGTCTCAGGAATGCTTTCTTTCCTCTTTGTTCCTGAATGCCGCCTCCCCGCCATCACTCTAGTCCAAACCTTCACCCCTCATCATTTTACATCTAGATTATTGCAGCAAGGGTGGTCTCCACGCCTCTGGTTTCTGCTCTCTCTTGTTTCCATTGTTAATGCTAGGCTGACCTCTCCCTGGGGTTTATCACTCCCAGTGGACCCTCACAGCTAAGCTGCTCTGCTTGACCTTGGGCCTTAATAAACCAGCCTCAGCTTCTTTGACCATCCACATTTCTCTCCTCTCCCTTAAGGCCCCCCGATGAGCCATGTCTCCTGGCTCAGAGCACCTCCTGCCCGCCTTCCGCTTGTCTAAGCCTTCCGTTGCTCTCCATGCCTCAACCTCAATTCAGGGCTCGGCTTCCAAGACAACTTGCTCATCACTCCATTCCACAGTGATCCCCACACTTGGCAAGAACGTTAAAAATTGTTTCATGTAGGCTTCTTTCATATCTCCTAGAATTCCTAGGACACTACTGGGCAGAGAGTAGGCACTAAATAAAAACTTGTTAATTGAATCGGGAAGAAAATAAAAGAATTTTAAAAATAGAAAATGATGGTAAAACCCAAGCGATGTTAGACACAGCTGAACTTCCTCCCTCACAGTGCACAAGTGCCGCTTGCTGATCAAGTGCTTAAGCTCTGTTTTCCCACAACCACGTTAATTGACAGTAATAGCCCCATGACACGGCAAGCGGCTGGAACAACGCCTTCAACGTCAGGGGCATGAAATGATTACCTGGCTTATGTTTGCATGGAAGGAAGCGAAGTAATTTACATCGTTCAACCACTCAAAAGTCTCCTTCCTACCCTGCCTGTTCTCCTGGGGGTGACTGGTATTACCATAATCCTATGTATCCCTCTAGAGATAGTCTGTGGATAAATAAGTAATTACATATCTGTATCTTCACCTCCTCTTGTTACCCAGAGTGGCATATTATACATTCTTCTTCCTGTAAAGGTAATTCTTATTAAAATAAAGTAAAATGTTTTAAATTCCTACAGTGAAAAGATGTTCAATAATAAGGAAAGAAACTGTGGTTTTGGTGGTGCATTGACTGATAACTTTTTTAGAAGTAAAGAAATTAATCTGCTTTGGGACTTTCCTGGCCTTCCAGTGGTTAGGATTCCACGCTTCCACTGCAGCGAGCACAGGTTCCATCTCTGCTCGGAGAACTAAAATCCCCCAGGTCACAGAGCACAGCTAAGAAATAAATAAAAGTTAATTTTAAAGAAATAGATGTTGGACAGCAAAGGAGATCCAACCAGTCCATCCTAAAGGAAATCAGTCCTGAATATTCATTGGAAGGACTGATGCTGAAGCTGAAGCTCCAGTACTTTGGCCACCTGATAGGGAGAACTGACTCATTGGAAAAGACCCTGATGCTGGGAAAGATGGAAGGCAGGAGTAGGGGACGACAGAGGATGAGACGGTTGGATGGCATCACCGACTCGATGGACATGAGTTTGGGTAAACTCTGGGAGTTGGTGATGGACAGGGAGGCCTGGCGTGCTGCAGTCCCTGGGTCGCAAAGAGTCGGACACGACTGAATTGAACTGAACTAATGGGTACCAAAATACAAAAATATTAAAAAATAGGGAATTAAATGTTTAATTATAATCTGCCTTGATAGCTTAGTGGGTACTGACTATCCCTCACTATATGAATTACCATCCTCAGAAAACAATTTAAAAGGTAAAAAATTACCATCCTTTGCAAGAATCTAAGTTGAAAGAATGCTCCATTCCCATAGAGTTGATGGTGCCTGGGAGGAGGAGTGGAAGTCAGAGCTACAAAGGAGAAATCTTCAGTCTCCAAATCTTGACTGTGTGCTCTCCATACCACACTCAACACCACCCCAGGGGCAACACCTGTTCCACTGCAAAAGAATGAGAATTTAGGGATTTCTCTGGTTAAATAACTAAGACCCTATTCTCCCAATGCAGGGGGCCTGGGTTTGACCAAAGTTCCCTTAGTCAGGGAACTAGATCCCACATGCTGCAACTAAGATCCAGTGCAGTCAAATAAATATTTTTTTAAATGAAAATCTAGGGGCTAGATACCCATGGAATCAGAGAAATGATGATGTTGGAAATATATCTGTTCAACTGGACAAGACATTGAAGACAAATATGTCAATATCAACAGCAAAAACAAGTGTGACTGGAGTTCCCTACACTTAAGGACTTTTGATCCAAGGGTGGACATGCCACATAATATTTACTAATGAAAACACTTGTTCATTCAAACTGCTTTTCTTAGAACCCAAATGATGCAAAGAGAAAGATAAATAAGATGATGGCTCTGTTCCCAAAGACTCACGGCATGAGGAACACTCAGTTCAGTCGCTCAGTCGTGTCCGACTCTTTGCAACCACGTGGCCTGCACTATGCCAGGCCTCCCTGTTCATCACCAACTCCCAGAGTTTACCCAAACTCATGTCCATCGAGTCGGTGATGCCATCCAACCATCTCACCCTCTGTCGTCCCCTTCTCCTGCCTTCCATCTTTCCCACAATCAGGGTCTTTTCCAATGACTCAGTTCTTTGCATCAGGTGGCCAAAGTGAGGAACAGGGGAATATATAATTCTAGTGGACTGCAAGGAGATCCAACCAGTCCATTCTGAAGGAGATCAGCCCTGGGATTTCTTTGGAAGGAATGATGCTAAAGCTGAAACTCCAGTACTTTGGCCACCTCATACCAAGAGTTGACTCACTGGAAAAGACTCTGATGCTGGGAGGGATTGGGAGAAGGAGGAGAAGGGGACGACCAAGGATGAGATGGCTGGATGGCATCACTGACCTGATGGACGTGAGTCTGAGTGAACTGCGGGAGTTGGTGATGGACAGGGAAGCCTGGTGTGCTGCAATTCATGGGGTCGCAAAGAGTCAGACACGACTGAGCGACTTAACTGAACTAAACTGAGTAGGCAGGTATACTTAATAGGTAGATATTTTAAGTCAGGGGTCCCCAACCTCTGGAATCTAATGCCTGATGATCTGAGGTGCAGCTGATGGAATACTAACTGAAATAAAGTGCACAGTAAACACTGTGCTTGAATCATCTCAGCACTAGCCCCGCCCCTTCCACCCCTCCACCACCCCCAGCTGTGGGAAAATTGTCTTCCTTGAAAGCAGTCCCTGGTGCCAGAAAGTTTGGGGACCACTGTTCGAAGTGGAGTGGGAATATCTGGTTTATCACTATGATCAGCTTTTGGCTGAGTCTGGAAGGACAAATGTAAGTTCACTAGGCTTCCCTGGTGGTTCACATGATAAAGAATCTGCCTGCAATGCAGGAGATTCAGGTCCAATCCCTGGGTTGGGGAAGATCCCCTGGAGAAGGGAATGGCCACCCACTCCAGTATTCTTGTCTGGAGAATCCCATGGACAGAGGAGCCTGGTGGGCTACACTCCAGGGGGTTGCGAAGAGTCGGTAACGACTGAGTGACTAATCTTTCAGGCATTCCAAGAAAAACAGAGAAAAGCATTTCATGCTGAAGGACACCCCTCGTCTGATCTCCTCTCCCCTCATGTGCAAAAAGGCGGGCAGTACCCAGTTGGAATTCCGCCCTGATCAGAGGCTGGAGATGCTAGGGGACGAGTGTGAAAGGACGAGGGATTCCACGCAGCTGAGGTTGGTACTCAGGCCTCTTTGACTTCAAAACCAATGCTCTTGTTAGTCATCTTCTCTCACACAGCCCTCAACTGTGATTGACTGAAATCCAGTCCTCATCCAATCTCCTAGAGCAAATATAGGTTTTTCCTCTTGAACCTGAGAGCTCTTCCATGCTGGAAAACGATTCTCATTGTCCTGCTTAGTCTTTCTCAAGCTGAATACCTACTCCTAGTTCCTCTAATGGTCTTTCTCAAGCATTGTTACGACCGTCTTCCTCTGGATGCAGTGTGGTTTATGAAAACGTGTCTTAGGCACCGTAACAGTGTCAGACCACTGAACCGATGGGGTTCTGTTGGATTGTCCCCTCTGTAATCCAGACAGACTCTTGAGGTCTAAATATGCAAGTTCTTAAGCAGCTTGCAAGTTTCTTTCTCCTATTTTAAATAGATTGTCTTGAAAGTTAACTCTTTCTTGAACACATTTTAATACAAGTTTTCCCTATCCTGAATACGTTTTAATGAAAACATTCTGTTTTTCAAAAAGAACACTTCAAAAATGATCTTTCAATATTACCTACATATCGACTAAGGATTTTATGCCCAGTAATGGCAAAACACATGTTTTCATTCTTAGTACTGCAATGGCAGGTAAAGAGAGAGAAGTAACGTACCTGTCTTTTGGATGGTGTGTGTCTCGGTTGCAGGGACTCGGTCTCGCTCATCTTTGTGCTCTGGTGCTTAGCACAGCATCTGACTCAGGGGAGGTGTTTAATTTTTAATCAACAACCATAGTACTGCCAATGAGCCAGGCACAGTTCAAAATACTTCATGAGTATTAACTTCATTCTGATAATAACTCTGTGAAAAAGAAACTGGTATCATACTTATGTCACAGATGAGGAAACTAAGGCAGAGAGGGGATAAGCAACTTGCCTAAGGCCTCAGAGGAAGTAACAGATCTGGGATTCAAGCCCAGACAGTCTGGCTCCAGCATTCCTGTTCTTAGACACTCCGCTCTGTGCCTCTCATCCATTTTAAATGAGTGCATGATCATTGGATTTATCCATGAAGAATGCTTTTGTAATTCAGGTCATTATTTTATCCTACAAACACTTCATAAGTGCTTCCTATATGCCCAGCATCCTGAAAGAAATTTGGGAGAAGTACAGACCTACCAGGAGTTTATAATTTTGTTAGAGAGGACAAATGCGCTTATGTACACACATATACCCACAAATGAACATTACAGAAAGGATCTGTGTCATATTAGCAGTTCCCACGTATGTTATAGTAATTCAGAAGAAGAAAAGGATTCTGTGAGGTGAAGGACCACGTGGTCTACAGACCTTAGGTGGCCTCAAGATTCCTGCCCCTGCTGTTTACACCCTTGAGGGTAAGACACCACCTGTGACTTGCCTGCAGCTAATGAATAGGAGTCGCCATCATGGTCAACAAGAGTCCGAAATGCAGTACTTGGAGGCAGTCTCAAAAACGACAGAATGATCTCTGTTCGTTCCCAAGGCAAACCATTCAATATCACAGTAATCCAAGTCTATGCCCTGACAGTAATGCTGAAGAAGCTGAAGTTGAACGGTTCTATGAAGACCTACAAGAACTTTTAGAACTAATACCTAAAAAAAAGATGTCCTTTTCACTATGGGGACTGCAATGCAAAAGTAAGAAGTCAAGAAACACCTGGGATAACAGGCAAATTTGGCTTTGGAATATGGAATGAAGCAGGGCAAAGGCTAGTAGAGAGAGAGAGAGAACGCACTGGTCATAGCAAATACCCTCTTCCAACAGCACAAGAGAAGACTCTACACATGGACATCAGCAGATGATCAACACCGAAATCAGATTGATTATATTCTTTGCAGCTAAAGATGGAGAAGCTCTATACAGACAGCAAAAACAAGACCAGGAGCTGACTGTGGCTCAGATCATGAACTCCTTATTGCCAAATTCAGACTGAAATTGAAGAAAGTAGGGAAAACCGCTAGATCATTCAGGTATGACCTAAATCAAATCCTTTATGATTATACAGTGGAAGTGAGAAATAGATTTAAGGGACTAGATCTGATAGATAGAGTGCCTGATGAACTGTGGACGGAGGTTCTCGACATTGTACAGGAGACAGGGATCAAGACCATCCCCATGGAAAAGAAATGCAAAAAAGCAAAATGGCTGTCTGGGGAGGCCTTACAAATAGCTGTGAAAAGAAGAGAAGAGAAAAGCAAAGGAGAAAAGAAAAGATATAAAATTGATGCTTTTGAACTGTTGGAGAAGACTCTTGAGAGTCCCTTGGACTGCAAGGAGATCCAACCAGTCCATTCTGAAGGAGATCAGTCCTGGGTGTTCTTTGGAAGGAATGATGCTAAAGCTGAAACTCCAGTACTTTGGCCACCTCATGTGAAGGGTTGACTCATTGGAAAAGACTCTGATGCTGGCAGGGATTGGGGGCAGGAGGAGAAGGGGACGACCGAGGATGAGATGGCTGGATGGCATCACCGACTCGATGGACATGAGTTTGGGTGAACTCTAGGAGTTGGTGATGGACAGGGAGGCCTGGTGTGCTGCAATTCAGGGGGTCGCAAAGAGTCGGACATGACTGAGCGACTCAACTGAACTGAACTGAATGAATAGAAACAGATTAAGGATCTTCTTTCTGTCTTTCTTTTTTGAAAGTGCTTGGTCTTCCTTTCAGCTTCTCTAGTTGCTCCATGGTAAGTGAGATCTCAGTTCCCGGACCAGAAATAGAATCTGCATGCCCTGTTTTGAAGGGATTCTTAACCATTGTGCCACCAGGGAAGTCCTCTGGATGATGAATTTTGCAAATGGAATTAAGACTCTAAATCACAATTTGGGTGTCAGGCCCTTGGATATTGAATACCGTGTGTGTGCTCTGACTGACTGACTCTTTGCAACGCCATGGAGTGTAGCCCGCCAGGCTCCTCTGTCCATGGAATTCTCCAGGCAAGAATCCTTGAGTGGGCTGCCGTGTCCTCCTCCAGGGGATCTTCGTGACACAGGGATTCAACTCATGTCTCTCGTTCTCTCCTCTATTGGTGGGCAAATTCTTTACCACTGAGCCACCTGGGAAACCCTGATTTAGTAAAATAAAAGTCCTTAAAAGAAGGACTGAGCCTTCCCTGAGCTCAGAGTCTCTCTCCGAGCTTGATTTAGTGAGCAGCCATGTTGGAGAAGGCCATGATAAGGAAGTGTGGGAACATCTGTGACCTGAGGGTAGTCTCCAGACAACAGCTGGGAAAAAGCTGACACCTTCATTCATTAAGCTTCAGTAATTCTGCTTACAATCTAATCAAGCTTGAAAGTGGCTTCTTCCTCAGTCGAACCTCCAAATAAGAGCATATGGGCAGGAGGGAGACTGCTTTCTATGCTTAATCTGATTCTAAGGTTTTATGATCAAGGACAGGGAAAATTAAACTGCCATTAATAGAAACAGTAATGTCAAGACCAGAAACCAATCTGAGTGGAGGAAGGGGAAGATGAGGAAGATTTCGGTTTTGATGTGCTGGCTTGGGAGTGAACACAAATGCCTGTATTTATCTGGAATTTGGGACTAGGGTTTAGGTGAGAACTCGAGGCTGATGGAAATGATAGTCGGACCATAGAGAAGGCTGAGCGCTGAAGAATTCATGTTTTCGAACCGTGTTGCTGGAGAAGACTCCCTTGGACTGCAAGGAGATCAAACCAGTCAATCTTAAAGGAACTTAATCCTGAATATTCATTGGAAGGACTGATGCTGAAGCTGAAGCTCCAATACTTTCGCCACGGGATGCAAAGAGCTAAGTCATTGGAAAAGACCCTCTTGCTGGGAAAGATTGAGGGCAGGAAGAGAAGGAGACAACAGATGAGATGATTGGATGAGATCACTGAGTCAATGAACATGAGTTTGAGTAATCTCCAGGAGCTAGTAAAGGACAGAGAAGCCTGGCATGCCGCAGTCCATGGGGTCTCAAGGAGTCAGTCACGACTGAGCAAGCGAACAACAAGGCTGATGGAATATTCAACTATGATCATTACAAAGGTGAGAGTAGAAGTCCTGAAACTGAAAGATTTCTCCAAAGAAAGGGATTTCAGAGCGGAGCAGCAAGATTAAGATTTAATTTGGAAAAGGCCACGGAGGGATGTGGGAACAGAGAGGCAGAAGCAGACACAGGAGAACCAGGGTAGTTGTGGCATCAAAGAAGTGACTGTGATGAACTGGCGTGAGGCACTGGGTATTCCATTTTCCCCTCCAAGTGTGATTATAATGCAACCGCTAGGAGGCAGCCTCTATATCACAGGTAGGAAAATTGACTGGAGACCGAGTATCCAGAACAGTATCACACTAAACCGCAAGTGAAGGTTGGATTCAAATTCAGATCTCACACCAAAACCAAGGATCCTTCCCTGGCACGCTTCAGTTCAGTTCAGTCGCTCAGTCGTGTCCGACTCTGTGACCCCATGAATCGCAGCATGCCAGGCCTCCCTGTCCATCACCATCTCCCGGAGTTCACTCAGACTCACGTCCATCGGGTCAGCGATGCCATCCAGCCATCTCATCCTCTGTCGTCCCCTTCTCCTCCTGCCCCCAATCCCTCCCAGCATCAGAGTCTTTTCCAATGAGTCAACTCTTCGCATGAGGTGGCCAAAGTACGGGAGTTTCAGCTTTAGTATCATTCCTTCCAAAGAACACCCAGGACTGATCTCCTTTAGAATGGACTGGTTGGATCTCCTTGCAGTCCAAGGGACTCTCAAGAGTCTTCTCCAACACCGCAGTTCAAAAGCATCAATTCTTCGTCGTTCAGCCTTCTTCACAGTCCAATTCTGACATCCATCCACGACTACTGGAAAAGCCATAGCCTTGACTAGACGGACCTTAGTCGGCAAAGTAATGTCTGTGCTTTTGAATATGCTGCTGCTGCTGCTAAGTCGCTTCAGTCATGTCCGACTCTGTGCGACCCCACAGATAGCAGCCCATTGGGCTCCGCCATCCCTCGGATTCTCCAGGCAAGAACACTGGAGTGGGCTGCCATTTCCTTCTTCAATGCATGAAAGTGAAAAGTGAAGGTGAAGTCGCTCAGTCGTGTCTGACTCAGCGACCCCATGGACTGCAGCCTACCAGGCTCCTCCGTCCTAAACGTGCTTAAATTCCACCCGGGAGCGCGGGCGAGGAGAGGGAAGGTCGGAAAGTCACCCACGTGCCGGCAGAGGCGGGGGAAAGCCTGGCCGCCGCGCTCCGCGCCGCCAGCAGAGGGCGCCAGGGCGCAGGCGCCGCGGGCCCCAGTGCGCAGGCGCATTAAACGTGCTTAAATTCCACCCGGGAGCGCGGGCGAGGAGAGGGAAGGTCGGAAAGTCACCCACGTGCCGGCAGAGGCGGGGGAAAGCCTGGCCGCCGCGCTCCGCGCCGCCAGCAGAGGGCGCCAGGGCGCAGGCGCCGCGGGCCCCAGTGCGCAGGCGCAGGCGCAGGCGCGCGCGGCGGGGCCCGAGGCTGTGGGGGCGGGTCACGCAGGGCGCGCGGCCGCGAGCGGCGGTGGCGGTCTGGCTGCGGGCGAGGAGGCCGGCGCCGGGCCCCTGGTCCGCGGGACGCCGCGCAGTGCCCGCCGCTTCCCGCCGCGGAGCCATGGAGATCGGCACGGAGATCAGCCGCAAGATCCGGGTGAGGCCCGCGTCGGCGGGGAGGGGCCGAGGCGGGAGGCCGGGCGGCGGCGGGCCGGCGCTTCGCGGTCGCCAGGAGTAACGGGGGCGGCGGGCCCGGCGCGGGCGCCGCGGCCTGCTCGGCGCTGGAGACCGGGCGGGCAGCGGGGCGGCCGGAGCCGGAGCCGGGGGCGCGGGGCCCGGGCGGGCGGCGGGGGCTGGGTGCCCGCGGGCCGGGCCGCCGGCCTCTCTCACGCCCGTCGTCTTCTCGCCCTCAGAGTGCCATTAAGGGGAAGCTGCAGGAGTTGGGCGCGTACGTGGGTAAGTGGGTCCCCGCCCGAGAGGCGGCGGCGCGGGCGGCGGGTTTGATCGCGAGCGGCCCGTCTCCGGTCGGCGCTCTGGCCTCGGGCAGACGCCCCGTTCCCTCCCAGGCTCGC
Source organism: Cephalophus harveyi (assembly GCA_006410635.1). Lineage (NCBI taxonomy): Eukaryota > Metazoa > Chordata > Mammalia > Artiodactyla > Bovidae > Cephalophus > Cephalophus harveyi. The sequence goes on along the minus strand of SJYT01084964.1, from coordinate 134,597 downwards.
CCCCCGGCCGCTCGGCCTCCCCGAGTCTCCTCGCTGACGGCGCGCCGTGCCGCGTGTTCTGTGTTGTTTTTCTGTGCCGTCCCCCAGATCCCTGTCTAAACGGTGTTGTTTGAAATGGTGTCTCTTCTGTCGAGGCTCTGTCGTGTCTCCCTTCATGTCTGATTTTCATTTTTTTGGGTTTACTGTCTTGCATGTGAATGTTTGCTGCTTTTCGGCATTTGCCTCTCTCATGGTTCGTTGAGTTAGCTTTCGGGTCTCTTTATATTTTTTCCTGTCGGTTTTTTTCTTAGCTCCCCACAGTAAGCGCTTTTCTTTTTTTTTTTTTTTTTAACGTTTTGTAATTTGAGTGTTAACTCTGGGCCAGGCACTGTGTTTAAAATTGTTTTGTATGCATTAGGTCACCGTAATCCCCAGGAGAACGGTGAAAGGTAAGTGGTAACATCCTGAATTACACAAGCAAGGAAACTGAGGCTTTGAGTGCTTGATTTGAGCAGGGTTTTATACACTGAGACCTGGGTCTGTTTGGCTCCAAAGCCGGTGCCTCGTATAGAAGTAATAGCTTACACTCGTGATAGTGATTGTCGAGGTGTGGGAGACCCCAGGAGTCTCTGAAGTCAAAGTTATTTCCGTATTAGTACTGACAAGGTATTGGCTGTTTCCACTGTGCTGGCATTTGGATTGTGCAAAAGTGGTGAGTGAAACTAGAGGTACCTTAGCCCGAGTCAGCATCTCACACCAAACTTCACAAGAAATCATCATATTCTTCACCACCCTTCCACTTGTAATTGCAAAGAAAAAACAAAACAAAACGCTAGTTTCACTTAAGAAGATAAGTGATAAAGTGAAATATTCTTTTAAACCTCTTTGATTACATCTTTTTAATATGCAGTGTTAGGAAATAGGGAGTACTCAAAAGTGTTTCTGCCATACAGAAGCATGATGGATTGTTTTGAAACAAATTTGTGTGATTGGGTTGAGAACTGAACTAGCCTTTTTTTTTCATGGAATTTTTTTTTTTCTTTTAAGTTCAGTTGATTTACAATATTGTGTTAGATTTAAGCATATAGCACAGTGATTCAATTATGTACTTTTTACAGATTATTTTCATTGCGCACTTTTACAAAACTTTATAGTTTCCTGGGCTCTACGGCAAATCCTTGTTGCTGATTTATTTTGTATATTGTAGTTGGTTTGTGTTAATCACATACTTAAAATTTATCTATCTCCTTCCCCCACTTTACCCTTTAGAACATCATTTTTAACTTCTAAGAAGGACTGACATGCTAGTTCCGTACATTGGGGTATTTGGCAGACATTTTCTTGAAAGTGAACAAAGATAAAGAATTAATAGACTTTGTTGCCAGTGACAAGGGTTTAGCTTTCAGATGAAAATCAGAATTTCGGAAAATTTGTGTCTTCCTCTGTAAATTTGATAGTGTGATAATATCAGCAAGTGATTCTTTTACGTTGAATAATGAAAGGTATCCACCACGGCAGTGGTTTGTATAGCTCACAGATCATTATGTTTTCAAATGACCAAAGCAAGATGTTTTAAAATTGCACAGGGATAAAAAAATTCAAGTACAGAATGGATCAATGGATTTTCGTGTAACAAAGTACAAAAAGTCAGTGATAAAGTTTTGTTTCGGTATCGCTGCTAACCTTGAAAAAACTATTGCTTGTTGACTTTTGGTGTAGTGTCACAGAAAAATATCCACATTTTCTGAAAAGGCTACTAAAATACTCATTTTTCAATTGCCTATCTTGTGAGATCAGATTTTCTTCACATCTGCATGTAGAACATACAACAGATTAAATGCAAAAGTAGAAATTAGAATTCTTGTAAACCAGATGTTTATGAAATTTATAAAAATATTTTTTGCATTTTCTTTTGGAAAATTTAGTTATTGATAAATATACTGTTAATATAAATGGTTTTATTGTTAATGGGATAGGTATGTTATTTTAAATGAATTAATAAAAAATTCTCAGTTTTAGTTTCTAGTATGGTAAATATCAGTAGATATACGCACATGAATAAAAACTGTTAGAGATCATCAATAATTTTCAGTGGTATAAAGGGGGCTCTGAGACCAGATGTTTGGCCCCATACTAATTATTTGTTGTCAAGGTTGTTATTAGACTTTAACAGATAAGAAAATTGAGACTTAGAGGTTAAAGATGAAGCTGAACCAGCATTGATTTCTTCTTTTATTCATTCAACATTTAATGGATGCCAGCTTTGTGCCAGGAACTTGATTTAAGTCAAAAAGAAATCCACAGAAAACCTGCAGTGAGAACCTTCTTAATTGTAGCACATGAAAGCATAAAGACATGTTAATTGGGTTGACATTCAATCATAGTGATGATTCTGATCATTTATAAAAAATCTCAACAAGAATTTTGAGCCTCTTAAAAAGTTGATTACAAACTTGCCATAGTCTAATGTGAAATGTAATAAAGATACCGTATATTTTATAGTTTTGAAAGTATTTTCATACATTGCTGTTACCTGAACACAATGCTGAAGTGGGGATGGCAAGTAATTTACTTCTTTTTATAAATAATGAAATACCTTGCTGCTGCTGCTGCTGCTAAGTCGCTTCAGTCGTGTCCGACTCTGTGCGACCCCATAGATGGCAGCCCACCAGGCTCCCCGTCCCTGGGATTCTCCAGGCAAGAACACTGGAGTGGGTTGCCATTTCCTTCTCCATGAAATACCTTGGGAGAGCTAAATAAGCTTGGTCAGCAGCAGATACAAGACCTAAGAACTCGAGTCTTCCTGGTCCCTGATGTTTCTATTATTACTTATAATAGAAACTTGATGAGCTAACAGAAGAACAGGAGTCACTGCTGTATGCTTCTGCAGAACTGATCTGTGCCATCTGTGAACAGGTCAGCACAGCTGCTCAGCTTGTTTGCCTCTGCTTCTTAACTGGATGCTTCCTGAGGGCAGAGGCATCATATTGGTTGTGTCCCAGTGGCCTAGCAGGGTGCCTAATTTTTTTCATAAATGTTGATTAAGTGAGTAAACAGGGATCATCATTAGATATTTTAAATAAAAAGATATTTAAGTAAAAATTTTAAATAAAAAGACCCTGACGTGGGAAAGATTGAGGGCAGGAGGAAAAGGGGACGACAGAGGATGAGATGGTCGGATGGCATCACCGACTCAATGGATTTGGGTAAACTCCAGGAGTTGGTGATGGACAGGGAGGCCTGGCGTGCTGCAGTTCATGGGGTCACAAAGAGTCGGACACAGCTGAGTGACTGAACTGAACTGATACGTTATTCATTTACAATTAGCTACTTAATTATTTGTATGTATATGCATAATTTTCCTGAAAAGAGTAGCTTTCTAATCCCTTTCTTTGTGATAGAATTCTGAAACCTTTAAGGTTATGGAAACGATCCTTTAGTAAATATTTGAGGATCTATTTTCAAACCATTGAATGGGATACAAAAGTGAACAACTTTTTGTTAAGAGTTGATAAGGTTTCATTCGTGTGTTTGTCCAAAATGGAATGCTTCAGGGAGGTGGCAGTTATAACCCAGAGCAGCTTTCCGTTTACATTTTAGACGCATAACCTTGCAGAAACCTTGAGCATTTTGCAGTTTTTCAGTACATAGATTTCAGATGATGTTGCAAATGCTGTTAGAATTTTGTAGGAACGTATCATGAACACATTTACTTTTCATCATCTTATTTCTCATTTTTGAATCTAAGAGAACAGTATTACGAATTTTTAACATTATTGTTAAAATATAACTGTATACCATAACCAGCCATTTAAAGTGTAGTTTGCTGTGTCTTGATATGTGTACATCATAATCAATCTAATGAACATATCCATCACTCCCAAAGTTTCCTTTTGGATTTTCTTGGAGCTCCTTTGTATCCCTCCTTCCCATCTTTCCATGTCCCCTCTGTGCCAGAGCAATCACTGATCTCATTTATATAAAATTTTGTTAAATGCAAACTGTAGTGTCAGAAAACACAGCCTACTTGTTTTCATTAGTGACTATGAGGGAGAAAAAGTGTCAAGACTGCCACAGCACTCCAGCTTGTTTTCCTTTTTTGGGTTACCAATGGCAGCCTATGGTAGGGACACTTTGCGGAAATAAGGGAGGAGGCTTCTTGATTAAAGTTGCCAGAAAGCAGTCGAGCCTTTCGATACTTTACAAAGAAACTAATAAATGAATGGCTGCTTGTTCTTGCTTTTATCCTCAGGTTGACTTGCATGCTTGCAGCAAGTATTCTGATTTCTGTTTCCATTTGTAGATCGATTTTCACATTATATATGTGTTTTTCTTGAACTAGATTTTTTGATATTTCTTCTTGAAACAAATGTCTGATAGCACTTCTGAAATAAACCTTCCTGCCTACGTAGAAATGTTATGAATGTTTAAGGTATTAAAGAATCTAAAAGAATTGGTTTTTGGTAGGGATCAGAGTTCCTGATAAATGGCTTTTGCTTTGTTTTTACTGTGGTGGTTTTTTGTTTTGTTTTTGGTCTCTTAGGAGGGTGTAAGAATGAAACAATGAGTTGAGTAGAAATTATTTAATCTTTTTAAGATATAATTTTTTAAATGATGTAGAATTTTGGGATCATTTTCGTTTACTTGATGTTTCTGCCAGTTTGTTACCCTAACTGAAATATGCCTTTACCAAGGATAAAGGTGTTCCTTGAAAAATGAGTGTCCTTTTGAAATATAGAACTAAACAGAACTCAGTAGTAGTCTTGAGAAATGTCCACTATGCTTTCTGGAAGCTTTTCTGAAATTAATGAGCATTGCTAAAAAGATTAAAAGAAGCGAATGCCCTCTCAAGCTTGATACTGTGATTCAGAATATCTAGTTGTATAAGTGTTCATTAGTTATTCCTAATTCTGTTCTTCTAGTAATTCAAATACCTGTGGAATAAAGAGAAAGCTATACATTTAAACCATTATAATTCCAGTAGAGCTGAGGTATTCTTAGAGCTACGTCTATATCTTCAAGCACGTCAACTTCAAGTAGAAGAAAATATTAAGGAAAGCATAAAAAGTCTTTATATACTTTTCCTTTTAAATAGATGAAGAACTTCCTGATTACATTATGGTGATGGTGGCCAACAAGAAAAGTCAGGACCAAATGACAGAGGACCTGTCCCTGTTTCTAGGGAACAACACAATTCGATTCACCGTATGGTATGTTTCTGAATATTTACCCCTCAGAACAAAGTTTGGCATGAGCCAAGAGCAGGTATTCTGTCTGCAACGTGGTTCTTGACAGAAAGTCAGATTTAGCTTTGTGAGGTAGGTTGTGAGCGTTGAGAGCACAGCCTCTGGAGCCAGACTGCCAGGGTTGAACCTGCCTGTTTCCTTGGTTTTTCCATCCACGAAATGGGAATAGTAGATCACCTTTATGGGGTGATTGTGAAAATTAAATGAGCTGATACATGTGCTTACAGCTGTGCCTGGCCCATAGCAAGTCCTCAGTATGTGTTGACTGTAGTTACTGTCTCTTTTTAAACTTCAGCGTTTTATCATTCCTTTTCCTCCACCAAAACCAGTTTTGGTTGTTTTTTGGACTCGGTTGACTTCCTAAATTGCTTTCTCCAATGAGCTAATAATCTAGGGGGCAAAGTTTTTTTTACAAAGTTGCAAATCATTTTTTTAAAGTTTGAAATTTTGAAATAGGCTTTGTGTTCAAATGTAAATTAATACTATAATTTTTCAGTGTTCTTTTTCGAACCACACATTCCTTTAGTTGAGCATACTGATTGAAAGCATGAGGGCCAGCCTAAGAAGGGAGACCAGGTTCTCGTGTCAGGCCTGAGGTAGAGTGAGAGCTGGGGAGGGTAACGATGTGGCTGAGAGCAGAGCAGGAGGGACTCAGGTAGACTGGGAACCACCAGCTCAGCAGGAGTGAGTGACGGTGGAGCCAAGCGGCCTGAGCAGAGTGGGCGGCTTGATTGGAATAGCAAGAGACTGGGAGAGGAGAGGCGATGAGGAGGGGTGTGAAGCTGATTGACTTGTCATTAAACCAGAGCTCCTCTTAAAGGTGTTTCTGCCCCAGCAGGCAGCTGTATCCTTTAAAACTATCATGAAGCTTTCTTGAAATTCCACACAGAATTCTCTGGGTTTCTATTACACATTTTTGAAGAACATTGAGTGCAGTATACATTCCATGAGTACATTCAAGGAACGTTTTGGTCCATGCGCTCCTGCAGTGTGGATGACTTAACCCACTAACTACAGTTTGTCCTGAGTTTACCAAAAGCCTAAGGGAGGTTGTGGTGCTTTTGACTGGGGAAATTAACGTTATCATGAGTATTGCTTTTTTTTTTTTTTTGATTAAAGCCTTCAGCAGGTCAGGTCCTTGTTTTGTTTCATGCACGTTTTTTATGACTGGACTTGTGGTTCAGCATTTGGATCACTTTGAGTCCCACTAATATGGGAGATTGACCTAGTAGATCCTTTCTCAGATAACTTGAGGGAGTAAGACAAATTTCTTACATAAACTGTGAACTGAATTTGAATTTAAAATCAGTTCAACTCTTTCATTTTACCATAAATTTAATTCTTTAACGTGTTCTGATAAAAGTAATGGTGTCTCTGTTTTGACACTTCTTGCTTTCTTAAGCGTCCATCAACACCAACCACAAACAGACCATTCTTATTCTTTGGAGCCCTGCAATAACTGTGTCTTAGGGGACAGTGGCATTTGACTGGGATCTGGGTGAAACGTTATTATAATATTTTCAGAAGGCAGGGCCTCCTAGAAGGATTGTTAGGCAAATTTGCCTTGTACATAACTACTAAAATAGATTATAAGTAAGATGGTGGTTTGTTTACAGCATTAGTTTTGAAAATAATACAGTAAAATGATGATGTAGTAATTTTGAAATTAAGTTTTTCACCTCACAGAATTAGGTTCTTCTAGACGCCATCTAAGTAGATAAAAAATAAACAGTGCTTTCAACAATTTTAGCAATGTTCTATTACATATTTATGGTATTTTGTCTTATTTTATCATAAACTACCTTGAATCTTTCGTTCTTTTGAAACAAAATACTATTCCTTGTGGATCAAGACTGTGTGGTCAGATGATATATTTTTGCCTTTATTTTTGCAGAGACTAGATGACAAAAATAGTGATGAAAAAAATAAGATTTTTTTATTATCCTACAGTGTTTACATAAAGGCTTTTTTTTTTTTTTTAATGTAAAACTTTCTTTTAATACCATTTATCAGTATTTAACTGAAGAATTGACCTGTAATGTCAGATTTAGAGTGACAAGTGAAGTCCAGTCTTGCATGATAAAAGGAAGCTGTAACACTGTGGGTTTGTTTTTTTCTTTTAGGCTTCACGGTGTATTAGATAAACTTCGTTCTGTAACAACCGGTAAGGTTCATAAAAATCATGTTTGGATTTCTCTGGAATTTGCTGTAATGTGATTGTTTTTCAAAAGTTATTTATACTGCTTTGGGGAAAAAAACCCATGAATTTGAAAACAGTAGTTCATTTGAACTTTTTAAGGAAGCACACGTTTTTATGAATTTAAGGGCAATAAATTTAATTTGAAGACAGTTTAAGTAAAGAAAGGGAAACTAGGCAGTTTATCCTGAGGAAATAATTATAGATGTGTGCAGTGATTTAGCTTCACAGATGTTTCAGTGTTGAAAATTACTTAAAAGTGCAGTGATATTAAATTGGATAAATTTATATCACTGTGGAATAATGTTCAGCCATTAAATAACGTTGTCAAGCACACATATTTATTGCCTTTAAGTAATCAATATAGCTTAAAGGGACCATGTATTTTTCTTTCTAGACCCCTCTAGTCTGAAGTCTTCTGATACCAACCTCTTTGATGGTAACGTCCCTTCAAACAAGAGCAGTTTCAGTCGAGGAGATGAGAGAAGGCACGAAGCTGCAGTGCCACCTCTTGCAGTTTCTAGCACTAGACCTGAAAAAAGAGAGTCTAGAGTTTCTACAGGTTCTCAGGAGCAGAAGGCCACTAATGTCAGGTAAGAGTCTTGTGTAGACCTATGGGTGGATGGGTGTGTGTGACATTTTATTTACATTAGTTAATATGTCTTTTAAGTTGCTGTTTCCAGACATTTTTGAAAACAAGTGGTTGGGAGCAGTTTTTTGGAATAAAATAAGGATACGACCAAAGAATGGTTATATTTTGCATAAAATATAGTAAATCAAATTAAAAAAAGAATGCAATTTCGTAGTCGTTTTTAATAGAATACATAAAGTTCTTTTCTATACTTTTTCATTGAGATGTATCTGACTAGTCTTTGAATAGCGGAAGATGCTGCTTTAAACTAGTAACACACCCTTTTTGGTTTTGTTTTCATTTTTTAACAGACAGACTTACGATGATGGAGCTGCAACCCGACTAATGTCCACAGTGAAACCTTTGAGGGAGCTAGCACCCTCTGAAGATGTGATTGATATTAAGCCAGAACCAGATGATCTCATTGATGAAGACCTCAATTTTGTGCAGGAGAATCCCTTATCTCAGAAAAAAACTACAGTGACACTTACATACGGTTCTTCTCGCCCTTCTATTGAAATTTATCGACCACCTGCAACTCGAAACGCAGACAGTGGTGCTCATCTAAACAGGTTGCAGTTTCAGCAGCAGCAAAACAGTGTTCATGCTGCCAAGCAACTTGATATTCAGAGCAGCCGGGTGTATGAAACAGGACGCTTGTGTGAACCAGAAGTGCTTAACAGCTTAGAAGAGACTTACAGTCCCTTCTTCAGAAGCAACGCAGAAAAGATGAGTATTGAGGTTTGTATATACTTTTGAATTCTGAACTGTTCTGCTGAAAATGGTCAGTTCTTAATAGTAAGTTGTATATGAAATAGCATCATATATTGCAAGTTTGTTCTAAACTGATCTCTGAGCTGCTCAACATAGTACACCAGTTGCATTTTCCTCTCCACAACCGGCTTCTACAGATATCTCACATCTTGTTTATTTTCCTAGGATGCTAACGTTTGAGATAGCTTTAACCTTACGGTATAATTTTGGGAGGATTTTAGGTCAATTTTAGATCCTTCATGGCTATAGTAAGCGATTGAGGAACTCTCCTGGCTTCCTCAACAGTACTGTACGCTGCCATTTATGAATGACAGTAAAGCACTTTTTGCTTTAGCTTAAGATTAATTATTAGAGATATTACTTTTATTTATATAAGAAAGCAGGGAAATAGCCCATGAACTTAATTCTTAATATTGCTTGGCTTTTTCTTTATTAAGTGTTCTGTAGTAGAACTTTTATCTTTTGAGACTAGATAAGTGGAAATTTATATGATTGCAGGAAGAAAACTTTCGGAAGAGAAAGTTGCCTGTGGTAAGTTCAGTTGTTAAAGTAAAAAAGTTCAGTCACGACGGAGAAGAGGAGGAGGAAGACGACGATTGTGGGTCCCGCACAGGAAGCGTCTCCAGCAGTGTGTCGGTGCCAGCCAAGCCTGAGCGGAGGTATCTGGGCATGTCTGTGAATTAACCTTTCATTGCCTGATAGAGTCTTCTGGGTCTCTTGAAGAGGCTATCATGAAAATACAAATTTAATCCCATGTAAGACTTTTCCATCCCTGGGTCAGGAGGATCCCCTGGAGAAGGGCATGGTGACCCACTCCACTGTTCTTGCCTGGAGCATGCCATGGACGGAGGAGCCTGGGCTCGCAGAGTCGGACATGGCTGAGTGACCAGCACACACACACGACTTTTCCACTGATAATCTTTTCCATTAAAAACTGTAACATGGGTAGGAGGAAAGTTGATCCAAATTTGTTGTTTGAAAAGTTATAAGGTTCCAATCCAATTGGTATCTCCTAAAGTCTGTTCCAGACCACAGAAGGCTGTAGTAAAGATACCATGGATGGCTAGCATGTAAAGAACTCCAATCTACAGTTAAGTTAAAATGCCTTTCTTTTTCAGACCTTCACTTCCACCTTCTAAACAAGCTAACAAGAATCTAATTTTGAAGGCTATATCTGAAGCTCAAGAATCTGTAACAAAAACAACTAACTATTCTACAGGTAATTTGAATGTTTATAGTTGCCGAGTAAGCTGTAGATGATTGCTCCACAAGTGGTGATAAAGATGCCTGCTAAACGCTCAGGCCAAGGCGAGAATAGTTCCAGTGGGATGCGACCACTGTGAGAAACTTTCCCAACCGTCAGTAGGACTTAGTTCTTTGAGCAACTATAGTGCCTTTTATTCCCTTTTTCTAATAAGGGTAAAATATATAATGGAAATCTTAAAAGGAATTTTGGTAAATAAGAGATTTTCATGTTTAAAGCATTATAGCCAACATTAGATATAAATTTATGTTGTATGAAAGGGAGCAGAATCCAAAATCGGTTGGAATTACAAAGATTTGTGTAGCATATGAACAAGTTGGTTTCTTTCCTTTCAATAAAACCTGTTAATGGAATATGAGGCAGAGAATTGACTCATGTTCTTGCCCCAATCCTAGTGGAAGTACTAAATGGTTTTATGAAAGATTATAAAGTATTAACACGTTTCTAAGACAGAGGAGAAGAATGAGTTATAGTATCTTACAGGAAACTTGTCCTAAAATGTAACCAAATGACAGGCGTCATATTGCCATCAGGCTCGGTGCTCTATATCTAGTATGCAGAACTTTCTGCTAATAAGCTGAAATGGTTATGCACTCTAAATTTTTTAATTTTTACTTTTGCTGCGGATTTGATGACTGTCCTTTTAGCATTTTTCTGCTTTTCTATTCTCTTTTGCATCTCTTTGTGTGACCCTTTCTTAAAATGAAGTAAACTGTAAGCTAGCAGCTTTGAGGCCTGGTAGTCATCTGTACCCTTACTTCTTCTCATCCCTAATTTAACCCTGAACATAAATAGCATTTGAATTATTAGGTAAAGGCCAACTTGACATAACAATTCCTCTGTTTACATTTTCTTTATTGGTCGGTCAGCAATATCGAGTATTTAGAATGGTGAGAAATTTAGACATCACTGTGAACTTGAAATTTCCTACTTTTGTAATTGGAAAGAGTCTCAAAGATTTTTGAGACATAGCATTGAAATTCTTTATTCAGGCTATCTAGATTATAATTTGAAATTATTGTACAACCATGAAGCAGAACCCAAACTGCATATGGTTAACAACACGTGTGCTGCAGTGTATTTATTGCATATAGTTTAAGATGTATAGATGTTTTTTATATAAGCATGGGTAGCTAAGAGTATTGAAAGGAAACATGAGGTATCTATGAACTGTTTCTAACAACTCATATATTCTAAACCCAAGGAGGCGTTTACGTCTAATGTGATACTCGCTGTTGAGTTTTGATATATCACTTCATTTGCATTTCCTTCTTTTTTTGCTTTTTATGTAAAAGTCTCACAGAAACAGACACTTCCAGTTGCTCCCAGAACGCGAACTTCTCAGGAAGAATTGCTAGCAGAAATGGCCCAGGGACAAGGGAGAGTCCCCAGGATGAGCTCTCCTATTAAAGAAGAGGAGGCAAAAGGAGATGATGTAGACAAAAGTCAAGGTAATAGTTTAGATGGCGTTTCATTTTCCACTGTACTTTTTTTCACAAGACATCCCATATTTTCCAGTGAGTATTTATGAAATCTTGGTGATGCTGTGAGAAAAGGGCTCAGTAGGTCCAAGAATAGAAAAAGGGACCATGAGGGAAGTCTATACACTTTTCAGAATTTAAAATAGCATATTATTGGGGAAATTTTTAGTGTTCTCAAAAGTGGAAAGAATAGTGCAGTGAATTCCCATGAATCCAGTCACCCAGCTTTTTTAGTATTTTGCCAGTCTTTAGTTACGTGGACGCCTGCACTCTTCCTTCCTTTTTGGTAATCCTACCCTTGTTCCCTTGAACTTGAAGTCTTGTCTTTAAATCTCCCCTTTCTGAGCATCATGTCTCTGACCTGTCATAGCTGCCTCCTTGTCCTGGTTGTACTAGTTTATCCCCTTGGGTCTGACATACTTCCAGCTAATCTTTCTGTTTTCTTTCTCTCAGCCCCTCACCCCCAACTCTTGCACAGATTCTCCTATCTAAGTGTGACTCTGATCCTGTAACTCCTTTGTGAGAGCGTTTCTGGCTCCCCTTCCCACTCGGCGTCGCCCAGGACTGATGCCAGCACCTTGGCCTTTCGGCAGCTTCATTCATTATCTGCCCCCAGGCCTGCGCAGCCCTTCACTGCTTTTTACCCCGTTTCTTCTGTTCCCATTAGGAAAGACTCTAGTTTTTTCCCTCTTCTATAAAAAACTCCACCAAAGCTGCGTGCTAATTGTGACTTAATATTTCTATAATGCTGGAGTATATTTTTTCATTCCTCCTCAGCTGGGTCCTTTAAATTGTTCCAGGGTCCTCCCAGATTTACTTGTTTCATGAAATCTTACATTTCCATCTAATATTTGTCCCTTCTCTCCTTTTTTTTTTTTTTAAAAAGTCCTTAACCTAGGGTGTGCAGTTCGCTGTGTCCATATGTGCGATTCCAATAAATCATGGTCCTAAAAATGGGAAAACCCCCAAAATAGCCAGTAGGTACTCATTCAAAGTATAAATGTGCCAGTTTGTTTAAAGCAGTGGAAACTGGGATTTGAGCTTTAGTTAAGAATTTGCAGTGAATTGGAGTCTGTTCAGAGGTTAAAGCATCTGCCTGGAATGCAGGAGAACTGGGTTCGATCCCTGGGTTGCGAAGATCCCCTGGAGAAGGAAATGGCAACCCACTCCAATACTCTTGCCTGGAGAATCCCATGGAGGGAGGAGCCTGGTAGGCTACAGTCCATGGGGTTGCAGAGTCAGACAGGACTGAGCTATTTCACTTTCACTTTCAAACAGGTTTGAATATGTGATTTCATGATGGTTTTTTTTTTTTCCCCCATGGTGGTATTTTTAAGTAAACCCTTGGTGGTGGTGGTGTAGTTGCTAAGTTGTGTCCGACTCTTTGGACCTCATGGACTATAGCCTGCCAGGCTCCCTTCTCCTTGGGATTCACCAGGCAAGCGTACTAGAGTGGGTTGCCATGTCCTTCTCCAAGTAAACCCTTAATTGGTCCTTTTGGAGATTAATAGATACTAATTCACTGTCGTGAGAACCAGAGAAGTAAAATTGCGCATTTATGCTTTCTTTCCTTTAAGGGTGGTACCAGAGAGTGACAAAGTCGTACAGGAGTTAGTACTTGTTTCTGTAAGTGACGTTTTATCAAACTGAGCCATGTCCATTTATTTATGTATGGTCTGTGGCTCTCTTACTACAGCCACAGAATTGAACAGTTGCAACAGACCATGAAATCTACACAACTTAAAATAGAAAGTATTTGCTATCCCTTTTGATATAGTAGATGAAGGGAGCATCTTTTAAAATTATTTCACCTTAGAAGTGAAAACAAAATGATAGAATTATAGTAGTTTTCTCCCCCAACTAACAGTGAATTAGTGAATCTAGGCACTGATAATGGCTACTAAAACTCTTTAACAGTGAAAATCCACTATTTTGTGCCTCCTGATGAAAGAATAAAAGACGACCCTAGTCTTGCTGGAGGACATGAACCTGAGTGATCAAGCCTCTGATGCAGCAGTCAGCTGGCAGAAAACACTGAGGCCATGAGTGTGCAACAGGCAAAATGTAGTTTTGGGGGCATTATATGTATCAGTAGACTTACAAGGGTAAGGTGTCGTGTCTGGGTATGTACACTTGTATGATAAAATCACAAACTAGATATTGCTCTAGAAAGCGTCTGTGACTGCTTGTGGATGGGAGTCCACGGAGGGCGGCTAGGGGGCGGCTTGTTGTTCGGTCGCCAGGTCGTGTCCGCCTCTTTACGGCCCGCTGGACCGCAGCGTGCCAGGCCTCCCTGTCCCTCACCATCTCGCGGGGTTCACTCCAACTCATGTCCATTGGATCCAATGATCTCATTCTCTGTCTCACTCTTCTCCTGCCTTCAATCTTTCCCAGCATCAGGGTCTTTCCCATGAGTTGACTCTTCGCATCAGGTGGCCAAAGTATTGGAGCTTTAGCTTCAGCATCAGTCCTTTCAATCAGTACCCAGGACTGATCTCTTTAGGATGAACTGGTTGGATCTCCTTGCAGTCCAAGGGACTCTCAAGAGTCTCCTCCAACACCACAGTTCAAAAGCATCAGTTCTTTGGCGCTCAGCTTTCTTTATGGTCTAACTCTCACATCCATATATGACTACTGGAAAGACCATGGTTTTGACTATATGGCCGTTGGCTGGCAGAATGATGTCTTTGCTTTTTAATACACTGGTTTGTCAGCTTTCTTTCCAAGAAGAAAGCGTCTTTTAATTTCATGGCTGAGGTCACCATCTGCAGTGATTTTAGAACCAGAGAGGAGATCTGTCACTGCTTCCACCTTCTTCCCTTCTGTTTGCCATGAAATGGTGTGATCTTAGCTTTTTTAATACTGAGTTTTAAGCCGGGGTTTTCATTCTCCTCTTTCACCTTCATCAAGAGGCTGTTTCGTTCCTCTTCGTTTTCTGCCATTTAGAGTGGTGTCATCTGCATCTCTGAGGTTGTTGATAACATCTCTCGGGGATCTTGGTTGTAACTCATCCAGCCCAGTTTTTCGCGTGCTGTGGGGTGGCTTACTTAGTTCTATTTTCTAGACCTGAATAAAATTATAATGGTGATTTGCCTTACAGGAACTCATTAGGCGTTTTTGTGAGGCTTTCTATATCATTTTTTATTTTAAAGTAAAAGGTCAAGAAACTGAAAAAGTGTGAAGTTCCTCTCCTATGAAGACTAGTACGGCTGTTGCTGGTGTCATCTGTCACCAGCGCAGGGCGGCACTGCAGGATTAATTAGTGTGCTTAGTCACTGTTGAGCAGCTTCGTCTCTGACAGGTTTTTGAAAATCTAACCATGCACATATCATGGCTGGAGCTGTTGATGTGCTCGCCATCTCTCTGGCCTCCGTATTGTAAGGAGGCTAGCCACCTCACAGTACTTTGCTTTTGTCTTGGGTTAATCTGTTGCTCAGAGTGTGTTTTGCCAGTCTTTTGAAAGATTTATCACAGCAGCAGTTGTTGCTTTACTGATTCCCTTTTGGTGTGTGTTCCCTTTCATTGATTTTTGCTCGCTCTTTTAATATATTTGTCTATCTTGTTTCTTATTAACTTATGTTAGCCTGGGTTTTGCAAATGTAAGCATTTATGAATTTCTCTTGACGTACCATTTTTCCTGCACGTCACAGTTTTTGTTATCATTCAAGTGCATTTAATGGGTAGAATATGGAAGTTTTCGTTTTAGTCCTTTAATCATTTTAACCATATACTATGGACTTAACTGCATTGTGATCAGATAATGTGATCTGTATAATTTTTTTTAAAGTAGTTTAAGACTTAGTCCATTTTGTACATCTTCCGTGTACATTTTGAAAGAAAGTGGATTCTAACTGTTGAATTGAAATTTCTGCATTTCGTAGTTAAAGCTCTACAGCTAGTATTATTCAAGTCTTGACCTTGCTGAGTTTTTGGTCTGCTTATCAGTGATTGAGAGGGTTTTGAAATTGCTTGTCAGGATGACAGATCTGTCTTAATTTCTCTGTACCTCTGGTAGATTTTGCTTCATTTACTTTGAGGCTATTGAACTAGGTGCATGTATATTTAAAATTGTCCTGATGAATTGAATCAGGAAGGTGCATCTTCCTGATGAATTGAAACTTTTATCCTTATCTGTAACCCTCCATGTAGTAAATGATGCTTTTATCTAAAACTCAGTTTTGTCCGATTTTAGTGTAGCCAGTTAGTGTTTGCCTCATACATGTTGTGTTCCATGCATTTGTTTTTAGTCTTCTTTGTCCTTGTTAGGTGTATGTCTTTTAACTATTGTAAAGCTACATTATTGTTTTAAAATTCCATCTGAACTTTTTATGTGAGTTTAAACCATTCACATTTATGAAGATTATTGATGGAGTTGGACTAGTTTCTGTCACCTTTTTTTGGGGTTTTGTATTTGCCTGCTTTTATTTTTTGACCTTTTTTAAAGATTATTAATTACATGACATTGTAATTATT
The DNA here is from genome assembly GCA_006410635.1 of Cephalophus harveyi. Lineage (NCBI taxonomy): Eukaryota > Metazoa > Chordata > Mammalia > Artiodactyla > Bovidae > Cephalophus > Cephalophus harveyi. Next base: position 118,552 of record SJYT01084964.1, on the reverse strand, counting down.
GTTGATTGCCCAGCTCTAGTTTATTTTGTGTTTTTTTTAATTGTTTCTATTCTTTTACTGGTTACCACTGACATTTTACCATACAAATTTAGTATTCTAAAAGTTAATATTCTGACCCCATCTACAAACAGTAAATGAATTTTAGAATATCTTAGCTGCAGTCTTTACCTTCTCAGAATCTACATTGTGTTTCCAGTGGTTCATCTTGGTCCTGTTTTTTCAGTGCATAAATTGGGTACCATTATTATTTAACCTAGGCTGTGTTTGTTCAGGTTTACCAAATGTATATTATGTTTATTTTTTTTCTCAAATCTCTTGAATGTTAGTTCAGTTCAGTCGCTCAGTTGTGTCCAACTCTTTTTGACCCCATGAATAATCATAGCACACCAGGCCTCCCTGTCCATCACCTACTCCCGGAGTTCACTCAAATGCATGACCATCGTGTCGGTGATACCATCCAGCCATCTCATCTTCTGTCGTCCCCTTCTCCTGCCCCCAATCCCTCCCAGCATCAGGGTCTTTTCCACTGAGTCAGCTCTTCGCATGAGTGACCAAAGTATTGGAGTTTCAGCTTCAGCATCAGTCCTTCCAATGGACACCCAGGACTGATCTCCTTTAGGGTGGATTGGTTGGATCTCTTTGCAGTCCAAGGGACTCTCAAGAGTCTTCTCCAACACCACAGTTCAAAAGCATCAACTCTTCGACACTCAGCTTTCTTCACAGTCCAACTCTCACATCCATACATGACTACTGGAAAAACCATAGCCTTGACTAGACGGACCTTTGTTGGCAAAGTAATGTCTCTGCTTTTGAATATGCTTTCTAGATTGGTCATAACTTTCCTTCCAAGGAGTAAGCGTCTGTTAATTTCATGGTTGCAGTCCCCAGTCTGCAGTGATTTTGGACCATCATTTTTCAGTATTTGGAAATATTTTTTTGATGTGTATTCTTTGGAAGTTCTTTAGAACAGGTCTGTTGGTGGTAAATTTCCTGAGAGTCTGTTAGCCTGTGAGCACGTGCAGTTGCTCTTGCTCTTGTGCAGTGGCTGTGCTGCACACACACGAGTCTGGGTTCAGTTCAGTTCAGTCGCTCAGTCGTGTCCGACTCTTTGCGACCCCATGAATCGCAGCACGCCAGGCCTCCCTGTCCATCACCATCTCTCGGAGATCACTCAGACTCACATCCATCGAGTCCGTGATGCCATCCAGCCATCTCGTCCTCGGTCGTCCCCTTCTCCTCCTGCCCCCAATCCCTCCCAGCATCAGAGTCTTTTCCAATGAGTCAACTCTTCGCATGAGGTGGCCAAAGTACTGGAGTTTCAGCTTTAGCATCATTCCTTCCAAAGAACACCCAGGATTGATCTCCTTCAGAATGGACTGGTTGGATCTCCTTGCAGTCCAAGGGACTCTCAAGAGTCTTCTCCAACACCACAGTTCAAAAGCATCCATTCTTCGGCGCTCAGCCTTCTTCACAGTCCATAGCAACAGTCATTTGTTCTCACCTCCTTGTTTATATTATTCCTCTGTCTCTGGGTTCCATTGTTGTTGAATGGACTTCTGTTATTCTGATTGTCTGTTGTTCCTTTGTAGGTGATCTGTCCTTTTTCTGGCTGCTTTCAAGATCTTCTCTTTGTCTTTGGTGTTCTGCAGTTTCACTACCATGTGTCTAAGCATGGATTCCTTTTATTCTTCTATTTGGTGTATGTTGAATAAAATTTTATATCTAAAGTGAAATACATTACAAAATACATGCTCACCCTGGAAAATTTGGAAAAAGAAATTGTAATACTTGCTGATAGATAAATAGTACAGAGCAATTTAAGATAACAAGTGATGTTTTTTGCTTCATTATTTTCCATGCTGGTTCTCCTGGAGGCCACCTCTTATAAATGCTCTTGTTTATGACTTTCTTTCATTTTCTCCATGTAATTTTTTTTCTCCATGTCATTTTCTCCATAATATGCTTATACCACTGTTTCCTAATTCAGCTATAGTTGGTATGTTTTGATTTCTTTCTTCAATATATTAGAATCTAACCCTCACTTTTCCTTGCCTCCATGCCTATATAGTAAATTAACTGTTTTTAGTTCATTTTAAGTAATATACCTATTTAATTTATATATTTAATTTTAAGTAATATACCTATTTCTTGTGTAATTAACTGTATCAATGTATTTTTGACTCCTGAAAGATAAAGAAGATTATGTCCTTTAATTCTTACATATCTTTTCTCATCCCCTTACTTTTTAAATTCTGTCATCTCTGCTTTTATATTGGTGAAGAAGGTCGAATGTACAGTATGTTTTGATTTTTGTTTTGTTCTTTTGTTGTTGTTCTGCTCTTCTTGTTATGACTGTGCTTTGTAGGTTGGCTCTAAGAGTTGAGAACCAATAAGCAGCATTTAAATCTTTAAGATGCAAAACACTTCTCAGGCCCAACTGTAGGTCGTCTCCTCCCGTTCTTGGTTTAGGATTTCCCTGGAGTTGTTTATTTCCTTTTCCTTGTGTTCAGCGTTTTGTTTTTTTTTTAGGTTCTTTACCCCCTTCCTTCCTTGCCCTCTTGTATTATAGTCAATGTCTTTGAGTTTCCCTTTTTTCCTTAGGTACCTTCCTCCTAGAACCTCTGTCCTTTTCTTCTTATCCCACTGGCTGCTCTCTGGTCTGCTTCAAGGCTCTGTTCTGGGATTCACTCCTCCCCTGAGTTCACACTGCATTTCCTGGACCCCCTTGTCTTTCATTTTTGTCACCAGATCATGAAGAAACTTAGGGAAAAATATGGGAAGTGAATTTTCTTAGTCTTTAGAAACCTGGTGTTTAATCGATATTAATTTTTCGTACAGAAGTTTAATCCTCAAACGCTGGAAGACGTGACTTCTTTATTTTGAGGCTTCTTTGTTTATGCCGAGAAGTTGATTGCCCATTTGATTCTTACTCCATTATTGATACTAGAACTTTTCCTCTGGAAATATTTAGGATTTTCTCTTTTTCTTAATGGAAGAATAGTTGATTTCTATTTCAGGTGTACAGCAAAATGATTCATCTGTACATACATATATACATACACATACATACATATATATTTTTTTTTTCTTCAGATTCTTTTCTATTATAGCTTATTATCCTGTGTTCTTGATGTCTAAAATTTACTGTGATGAGTCTAGGTACTAGTGAGTTACTATCTCTTTTGTGTCCTCAATTTTGACTTGATCTTGTTGTACTCTGAAATATTTTCTTGACTTTCTCTTCAGTTCCCCTGTTTTTTCTTTTTTTCCAAAACAGGCAGATTTTTAATAATTTCCACAAGTTCTCTCTTGTTTTGTTTTTCATATTATCTTGTGAATACAGGATCATTTCAAATTGTCTGAGGAACGTAGAGGGCTTGAAGGATTTTTGTTTGTTTGTTTTAAGAATTCTTTTTTGTCCCCCCAAAAATAGTTTCCTATCAGTTTTTGTTTGCTCTTTTTGCCATTTCATTTGTAGGTTCTTTTCAACAAGTCTGGTCCTAATTTAAGAAAGTGTTAGACACTCAGTCCTGTCAGACTGCGATCCCATGGACTGTAGCCCGCCAGGCTCCTCTATCCGTGGAATTCTCCAGGCAAGAATACTGGAGTGGGTAGCCATTGTCTTCTCCAGGGGTCTTCCCAGCCCAGGGTCTAACCCAGATCTGCATTGCTAGCAGGTAGATTCTCTATCATCTGAGCCACCAGCGAAGCCCCTTGTTTAAGAAAAGGCAGTACAAAGACTTAGCTAGAGTTGGGCATGCGCTGGAAGCTTTATTGTTAGCAGGTTTTGTTTTAAATAAAGCAGGCAAGGAGCTGCTTTATTGGTCTTGAAATTGCAGAGGAGTTTCCCTGCGGGGGGGGGGCCTTATATTCCCACTAGCTGCCTAGATTTTCCCCAGATCATTTGCTGAGTTTCTTTAGAAAACAGGTTTTTTTTTTTTTTTTTAATTAAAAATTTTATCATTTAAATGTGTGCCTATGCCATTCGGAAAACCTGGTTTTTTGTTTCATATCCTTCAAAATCTTTGCTCATTGCTCCAACCTCTCATCTGTGGGTGCCCCTTTGTTCATTTCATCTGGCTCAGCACTGTCAACTCTCAGATTTGTGTTTGGACCTTGGACCTGAATTCCTATCCAACTGTTCTATATATCTCCTTGGATTTATAGTGAACCCTTTTAAACTTGTCTAAAACCAAACTGCTAACAGCTTCCCGTCCAATCTGTTTTCCCTCCAGCCCTCCTTGTTTTAGTTAATGACAGCCCTTTCTTTCCAGTTGCTCAGGCCTCTGCTGTTCTTTCTTTCACGCTTTCTGTGCTTCTCCTTTCCTCAGTCTCCTTCCCTCCCTCAGCAGTGTAACTGAGAAAATTGTGAATCCATGTAAGAGATAGTGCTCTAGCTGTGTGTCTTTTCTTCGAGGATCTCTAAGTGCCTGTCGCGCGTTCTGTGGTGTAGGGCCCGGCGGCAGTGCTCCGAGTGTCCCCTTGCTTGTGTGCTGCCCTCTGTAGATGTGTATAAGAGACAGCCCCTCTTCCCTTCCTCCTCCCTGCCATCATCTACCTTCAGGACATAGTAAAGGTCACCCACCCCTGGTGTCTCTGTGTCTGTTGCCCTCCGGTAAGCCGTCGTCCACTTGCCTTGATGCCTGTAGCAGTGTCCTTCCTGGTCTGTCTCTCGCAAACTTCCCTGTTGGCTCTCTGTTCCCACAGCAGAGAGGGATCCTTTTAAACCGTAAGTTAGATCCCAGCACACCCTTGCTCAGAAGCTTCTGGTGACTTCCTGTTATGCTCCCAAGGACAAAAGCCCTCCCCGATCTCATCACCTACCTTGCCAGGCTCCCTATTCTGTTCCCTTTGCTCTTCCGCAGACCTGCTTGGTGTGTATCTCTTTTGGAGCATTCAGAGAAGAGCATGTGTGAGCTGCTTTTGCCCTCTTCTGGGAGTGTTTTCTTCCTGTCGTCTGTAAGCTTGCTCATCTCTGAGGCCTTCCCTAGGCCCCCAGCCCCATTCTCCCTAATCCACTTTCCTAAAACTATTTCTTTTCCTCTGTAGCACTTAACTGCCATCTAATATATATTTTATACTTCCATCGTTTAGTTTTTATCCAGATTTGGGGCTTTAAATCGCTTGCGGTTCTCCCAGTGTCTTGTTCGTGGCTCTTCTGCTGGGCCTCAGCCAGTATTCATGCGTGTGTTTTCTGTTTCCAGAGGTGGTTGAAATCTCATCTGCTATAATCTGCTCCCTAACCATACAGCGCTAAAGTCATTTTTCAGTGTGTACACTCAGTGTATGTATTTTGTTTACATACACACACTCAAATGCTATTATTGATATGTAAGAACATGTAAAAACAGAGGTCTAAGGAGTATAGAGATAAAAAATATTTTCAGTATAATAGAATTTCTGATTTCCTCTCTCCACCTTGGTGGAGGAAGTGGATTATCATCTTGGAAACCCAGTTTGAAATCTCCTGCTATGTGTTGGTAAGGATTTGTGCCATTTTCACGTTCTTTACTTCATTTTTATGGACTCTCCAGAAGGAGAGGGTATAAATGTATGTACTGAATGTATATCATGTTGGACTGGAATCACTGAGACACTCTTAGTAAAAAGGAGTTTTCATATTCAGAGAAAACAAGGAAAGTCCCCTCTTCGTGCTGCCCACTGCCTTCCTCCGAGGAAAGCACTGCGCTTGCAGGCCGGTGCGTGTCTGTAGTCTTAGTATTTTTAAAAATATGTTTGCACATATCCATCCTTTCTGGGTAGAGTATTTCTGTACACACATACACGTATCTATAAAAGAGTTATACCGTGTGGGCTTTCTTTGTAATGTATTTTGTTCTATTTACTGTATCATAGAAGTATCATAATACAGTGGTAATGAGTAGGGGGCTCAGGGAGACAGACTGCTAGGGCATTAAACCAGGCTCTGCCGCTCACTCGCTGACCTTAACCTTTCTTGAGTTCTGGTTTCCCAAGAATATGTGAACATTCTCTGTTGACGAACATTTACACTGGAGTCTGTGGAAGGATCTTTGCTTACTTTGCATTCTGAAGTTGAGCTGGGCACACATGGGTAAGCAGGAAGCCTCCAGCAGGCTCCTTTTGGGCACCTGTTTCTTTGTGACCCATCTGCTGACAACCTCCTGCTTCTCCCATTGCAGCGGTGCCTGCTGCCCCCCAGCGGCCCCTGACGTGCGGGGGGTGCCCGGCCGAGGGTGTGCCATGCCCTGTGTTAACTGGCGCTCCTGAGGAATACCATGTGGCTCCAAAGCCTTGTTAACTTTGAAAACTATTTTCTGTATAAAGATTTTGAAGATTTAGGTTAGTTTACAGGTAAGAGTGAAGAAGTAAATAAAGATTCTTATATAAATGTCAGTATTTTTTCTTTATTCTGTTACGGGGAAACCAAAGGCTGCAATTCTTTATACAGATTCTTTTGGAGGAGCTGTGGGGAGTCGTGTTCTCCATTTTGCATCCTCATATTTTGCACAGCTTATTTGTTGACTTAGTGAGTAAACCAAAGTAAAAACCTTTCTCAAACTATAGCCATGGAGAGAGATACTCTGATGCATTCTCTGAATGCAGGAGACATTCTCTTGGATTGGAAGGGTTTAATTTTGTTAAGATGATGATACTCCCCAAATAGATCTTGGATTCAACTCAGTCTTTGTTAAAAAATCTCTGCTGGCTTTTTTCCAGAAGATGCAAGCTGATTCTGAAATTTACATAGAAGGGGAAAGGACTTGGAATAGCCATAACTATTGAAAAATAATAAAATTAGAGGAGTTATATTTTCCAGTTTCAAAACTTACTGCAGAGCTGCAGCTATGCCATCTCCTGGCACTGGCATAAGGGTGTATGTACAGATCCATCGAATCAGGGTGAGAATCCAGAAATGAACCAGTGTGCTTGTGATCTGTTGACTTTTGACAAGGACGTAAAGGCTGTTCATCGGGGAAAGAAGTCTTTTCAACAAATGATGCTCGACAACTGGATAGCCACATGCAAAAGAATAAAGTTGGATCCTTACCCGACACCATATATGAAAATTAACTCAGAATGGATCAGATGCATAAGTGTAAGACTAAAATGGCAGCACTCTCAGGAGAAAGAGCTCGGTATAGCCAAGTGAAGGTGGGCTAGACAGCAGTTTCTTGTATGTGGCACCAGAAGCACATATAGCTAAAGAAAAAATAGGTGAAGTTGGACTTTATCAAAGTTCAAAGCGTCTGTGCTTCAGAAGATACTATCAAGAAAAAGGCAACCATAGAAAGGCGAAAAGTCACCTGTCTAATAATGATCTAGCAGCAAACCAAGGCCAAATCCTTATTGTCTCTGTCTTTAAATTTCCACCATGGCTCATATCAGTACAGTTGAATTCCATCATCACCACATATATTTTTAATAAGGTTTGTGTCTCATTAGACACACATGGTTGTGATTAAAGGTCCAGTTAGCTTCCAAATAGTGTCCTGTTACTATTTTCAAGGGGAAATGAAATTCAAGATACTAGATAAAGCAATTTAAAAATAATGTGAAGCTTGACAATTGCGGGTACATTGATGAGCAAAAGTACGTTAAGTTCACATCATATTCAGGTGTAAAGTCCTTTATGTTATATTGCTTATTTATACCTCAGATCTTCAGTGGCCCTTTTCATATGAGGTAAATAATAGGAAATTCTTGATGTGTTGCCTGTCTGCTTCCAGCCAATCACAAGCCAGAATTGTTTCCTCTGTAATAATAGGGTCTGTTGTTTGGAGAGGAGCTGTAAGTAAGACTTACAGGATACAGGGGGCTGCATGTTAAAGGCTTCTCAGTTGAAGCAGAGAGAAAACTGGTCTGGTTTGTTGAGCATTTTCAGATTTACTTTGAGTTCTGACTCCAGAAATGTACGATCCTGTCTTTTCAATTACAGGTTTTAAAATGTTACTGATGTTTAATACTTCTTAAAGTCACAGCCTTAATGCTTGCTTTTACTTTTGATGAAAGCTTAGTGAGCTGTGAAAGAAAAATGACCAAATATTAAGAAGGAGAGAGAATTTTGTGAAAATGTCATCAAGGTTTCCATCACCATCTTTACCAATTTTCTTTTCACCTGGGCCAGTTGACCTAGGTTCCGTAACAAGTTCCTCTTGTTCACTGAATGAGCTAGACAATATTTCCCATCTTTTAAGGAAAATATCAACTGATATCAATGAAATTAAAGGGATGAAAGCAGCAATTTTGACAGTGGAAGCAAATCTATTTGATATTAATGTTAGAGTGTCACAGAATGAAGCAAAAATTTCATCTTTGGAGGTTAAAATGAATGAGTATTCAACATCTGAAGGCAGCAGACAGTTTGAAGATCTTCAAGAGGAAGTAGATTTTGAATCACAGTCAAGGACTACTGATGTAAAAATAATTGGTTTCCTTAGAAACATTGAGAAAGGTAAATTTTTAGAATGTGGTATCATTGGGTAACTTGACTGTAGTTTTCATATGGAGGCAGCAAGTCACAGAGAACTTGAATTTTTCGTGGACCTTTAATGACAAAATCTTGTACATGATTTACCTTAGAAACCTAGACCTTAGAATTCCATCCTTTTTCGTGGATCTCTAAAAACGATGTTCGAAAAGGTTAGAGAGGTGAGACAAAGCTTGAACTGTGAGAGCATGGTCTTCTTGCATCTATTTTGTGAAATTACTTTAAAGTGTGTGATTCTGTCATTGTCCACTGTATGCTAAAGAGACCTGTTAGTATTTGAATTGGAAGAGCATACTCCCTGTAACCTAATTGCACGTCAGTTTCCCAGGCAGCCCTTCAGGAATACAACTTGGCTAAATATCTGTTTCGGGTCAGCTCCTGAGGATTTACTGGATGTTCACCCATGGTAATTTTGGAAGAAATTAACTTATTTTGGGGAGCAGGGGACATCATTAAGGAGTAATGTAGTGTAACTTATATTTAAAAGAAAACAGCTGATAAAAATTTGGCAGACTTTAAACTTTTAAAAACCTCTTAATGAAACATGATAGTCGGTCAGCAGCTGCCAACTTAACACGCTTGCACTGAGCGAGCAGACTGTCCTGGGAAACTGACGTCGTAGGCTTACTAAGCGTTAGCGCGCACGGTCGCAGAAGGCGACGGCACCCCCTCCAGTGCTCTTGCCTGGAGAATCCCAGGGACGGGGGAGCCTGGTGGGCTGCAGTTCGTGGGGTCGCGAAGAGTCGGACACGACTGAGCGACTTAGCAGCAGCAGCACGCACGATCTTACTGATATCTCAGTAGTGTTCAGAACCCTATCAACCACGTCCCTTCCTACACCCCACTGTATCACTTCCAAGTCAGCAAGTGAGGCCTGAGGATCTGCTAGGCTGGGGCGTTTGGAGAATGATGACGCCCTCGCAAACCTCAACCTGAAGATAGAAAAATCAGTTCTGTGTCTCTGTTTCATTTTGCAGTGTAACTGAGAAAATTGTGAATCCATGTAAGAGATAGTGCTCTAGCTGTGTGTCTTTTCTTCGAGGATCTCTAAGTGCCTGTCGCGCGTTCTGTGGTGTAGGGCCCGGCGGCAGTGCTCCGAGTGTCCCCTTGCTTGTGTGCTGCCCTCTGTGCCCCTCTGGGCCTCAGTGTGTCCTCTGGGAACTCTGTTCTGCGGTGGTGGCTACCGTACCCCTTGAGAGCCCAACCGCAGAAGGAGACCCTCCTCGCGGGGATCTTGCCACCGGCTGTCGCCTATCTCCCAGGGAGCCAGCCCAAAGCCCAGGCAGCTCCACCCCCTGGCTTCTGCGGCCCTTTGCCTTTATCACTGTGCTTCTCTCTAGTCCAAGGAAACCAGCTTCCAGACAGGGAGAACCGTGGTCATTTTTGGTTTAACCTGAGTACAGGTTTTTGTCTTATAGACCTTTGGTCTAGGATTATTATTAAATTGTATTGTGGAAGCTTTAAGTTATTTTAAAGACTTTCAATTAGGAACCCAGAAAGATTATTTTAGTCTTAATTTCTGGGAAGCACATGAACTGCTATTGTTGGTTTTTTTTTAAGCACAGTGAAGTTTTTAAATTTATGTTCTAGGAACTCAACAGAGGCAGTTGTTATCCCGATTGCAAATTGATCCCGCAATGGCAGAAACTCTGCAGATCAGTCAAGGTTGGTACTAATATTAAATTTTCATTTGTAATCTAGCATTTTTCAGTTGCTATTTCCATTCCTTACACCTCATTTAATGTATCCTGTATCTCTTAGATCGTGCCATAAGATGCTACATTAACATCTGTGAAAATATTTTAGGGCCAGGAGTCAGGATCTGCATTTTCTTCATGCTGAGTGGTGTTTACATTGTTCACCTCATGCGGCAATTTGCTTCCTCTGACACCATTTCACCCTGGTCCCTAGAAGCCGCTGGCCGCTCATGCCGCTGCTTTCGGGACCTCTTGAACCCTTGCCCTGCTTTCCATTGAACCTTCTCCATTGCGCTGAGCCGCTTTAGTGTCCTCTGGCCTGTAAAACCTTATTCTCACTTTGACTTCCTGTTAGAATGCCGTGGCCAGGTGTTTACCCCGAGAGTATCATCCTTAGAGCTGCTGTAACTTGCCTGCCTGTCTCCCTGACCCCCAGCACACGCAGGCACATACCACGGGCCACCTCAGGGCCGAGGTGCGCGCCTCATTTACGGCTCTGTTCTCAGGGCCTGGCCCCGCCAGATGCGTGTGAAGTGCTAATAACTGCTGAATAAATGAGGGGCCTTTGGATCCCTGGAGTCTTAAATTCAGATCCTGTTTTTTCTGTTTCCTCTAAACCTGCCCGTTGTTGGAAGCTCTGGTTCCTCGACTGCTCCATATCGACTCCTAACTGAATTTTCCTCATCTGTGTTCAGGACTCCACAGTCAACGACGATATTCCCTTACCGTTCCTGGCCTTCTGCTCAGAAAGGCGTGCTTATTCTCTCCAAGGATTACCTTCTGCCCAGATGCCACATCGTACCCAGTTGGCAAATACTTCGGTGTTGACACCCTTCTGTGGCTGTCTTCTCTCCCTCTCTCTGGTTTCTCCCTCTGTCTGTAACAGTGTTGAGGTGCACTGCATCCTGGACTCTGCCCTCATTTCCCAGCATTCCATCCTGTGTCTGCGTAAGAGTGCTTTCATTCACAGTGTTCGGTGCCTGAGGCCAGTCCCCTTGCGTTTGCGTCGTCAGTGCTTGCACATTGTTTTCCTTCACTGATTTTCACGGTGCACATACTGTTCCCATCAGGCCGTAGCAGGGCTTAGGAGTGAGCACCTCCTTTGCCCACCTCCCACTTTCTGTTATTTCTGAGAGCCCTTCTGTTTCTGCGTATCCCTTTTATTTTTTTAATCTCCTGGCTTTATTTCATGTCCTCTGTACTTTCTTATTTCTCTGAAGATTAAAGGTGGCTTTGGACATTTTCTCCCCTCCCTTCTTGGTCTTGTTTTCCCCAGGTGGTTGGTTTTGATCACTGTTTTTCACGATAGAGGTTCTCAGATGTCTGGGGATCCTTGCTTGACTTGTATTTAAGAGCGGGGTGCTTAAGCTGATGGGCCTTTGGGTTCATTAATTGGAGGGTGAGGGAAGGGACTCCTGACCTTTGAATGTAGGTCCTGCAGTGGAGGAGGGGCTCGTCTGGCCTGCCTGCCTTGGCGGCGCTGTGATGCCTGTGTCTCTGAGCCTTTTAGGTTGGTCAGCTTTTCCAGAGAAAGATCGTTCAAGAGGTGGATTGGGTGCCAGGGTTCTGGGAGCTCAGTGGGAACGGGACTGAGGGAGGCACCTCAACATTAACTAGTGTGTGATGTTTACTATACACACACAGAGAGAGACACACACACAGAGACATACACAGAGACACAGACACACACACACTCTGAGGGAGGCACCTCAGCAGTGACTACTGTGTGATGTTTACTACACACACACACACACACACACACACACGGACAGTTTTCAGAATGGTGCTTCTTTCAACATGACTGGCATTCGTGAGTCTAGAAACCCTCTGTTTTTACCTTTTAAGGAGTCTAAAGCTCCACTTTGCTCCAGGGGCGAAGTGGTCAAAGATTATCAGGAAGTCTAACTGCTTTTTACAGTTTTAATAGTACACATTGAGTTAATTTTGCACCTTTTTTGTTTGACCATGATGCTTCATCTGTAAGCCTCTTGAGCAATGAGCAACAGGAAAGCGTACCTCTAGTTATTCCAAGTGTCTTCAAGGGTTGCGATAGGGGAATAGCTGTGGTAAGAATAACAGAAAAGAATACAGATACAGAGTTTAGGGAGAGCTGCCTGCTTCTGGATGGACCCCTGAACCCGCTTCTGCTGTGCCCTGCCTTCTCCCAGGCCCCCTGTGCTGCCCTCTTCTTGGCCTTGGAAGAAGTTTGGGATCCATATTTCTTCGTTGTTAGTTGAAGACTCAGCTTTTAGAGATCTACTAAGTTAGTTTACCCCTTTTAAAATGTTATTGCCCCCAACATACCATGTGCCCCCTGCAGTGGATATGTAGACTCTTAACCACTGGAGCATCAGGACAGTCCCTGGTTATCTCTTCTTTTACAATTATTTTCTTTGTGAGGTGTTTTTTGTTTTTTAATTTAACCCTTTACTGACATTTTATTAGAGTTTCAGTTCAGTTGCTCAGTCATGTCCGACTCTTTGTGACCCCATGAATCGCAGCACGCCAGGCCTCCCTGTCCATTACCAACTCCTGGAGTTCACTCAAACTCATGTCCACCGAGTAGGTGATGCCATCCAGCCATCTCATCCTCTGTCGTCCCCTTCTCCTCCTACCCCCAGTCCCTCCCAGCATCAGGGTCTTTTCCAGTGAATCAGCTCTTCGCATGAGGTGGCCAAAGTATTAAGAATTTCAGTCTCAGCATCGGTCCTTCCAATGAACACCCAGGGCTGATCTCTTTTAGGATGGACTGGTTGGATCTCTGTGTAGTCCAATGGACTCTCAAGAGTCTTCTCTAACACCTCAGTTGAAAAGCATCAACTCTTCAGCGATCAGCTTTCTTCACAGTCCAACTCTCACATCCATACATGACCACTGGGAAAACCATAGCCTTGACTAGTCGGACCTTTGTTGGCAGAGTAATGTCTCTGCTTTTGAATATGCTATCTAGGTTGGTCATAACTTTCCTTCCAAGGAGTTAGCGTCTTTTAATTGCATGGCTGCAATCACCATCTGCAGTGATTTTGGAGCCCCCCAAAATAAAGTCTGACACTGTTTCCACTGTTTCCCCATCTATTTGCCATGAAGTGATGGGACCAGATGCCATGATCTTCGTTTTCTGAATGTTGAGCTTTAAGCCAACTTTTTCACTCTCCTCTTTCACTTTCATCAAGAGGCTTTTGAGGTCTTCTTCACTTTCTGCCATAAGGGTGGTGTCATCTGCATATCTGAGGTTATTGATATTTCTCCCAGCAATCTTGATTCCAGCTTATGCTTTTTCCAGCCCAGCGTTTCTCATGATGTACTCTGCATAGAAGTTAAATAAGCAGGGTGACAATATATAGCCTTGACATACTCCTGTTCCTATGTGGAAGCAGTCTGTTCCATGTCCAGTTCTAACTGTTGCTTCCTGACCTGCATATAGGTTTCTCAAGAGGCAGGTCAGGTGGTCTGGTATTCCCATCTCTTTCAGAATTTTCCATAGTTTATTGTGATCCACCCAGTCAAAGCCTTTGGTGTAGTCAATAAAGCAGAAGTAGATGCTTTTCTGGAACTCTCTTGCTTTTTCGATGATTCAAAGGATGTTGGCAATTTGATCTCTGTTCCTCTGCCTTTTCTAAAACCAGCTTGAACATCTGGAAGTTCACGGTTCATGTATTGCTGAAGCCTGGCTTGGAGAATTTTGAGCATTACTTTACTAGCATGTGAGATGAGTGCAATTGTGTGGTAGTTTGAGCATTCTTTGGCATTGCCTTTCTTTGGGATTGGAATGAAAACAGACCTTTTCCAGTCCTATGGCCACTGCTGTGTTTTCCAAATTTGCTGGCATATTGAATGCAGCACTTTCACAGGATCATCTTCCAGGATTTGAAATAGCTTAACTGGAATTCCATCACCTCCACTAGCTTTGTTCGTAGTGATGCTTTCTAAGGCCCACTTGACTTCACATTCCAGGATGTCTGGCTCTAGGTGAGTGATCACACCATCATGATTATCTGGGTCATGAAGCTCTTTTTTGTATAGTTCTTCTGTGCATTCTTGCCACCTCTTCTTAATATCTTCTGCTTCTGTTAGGTCCATACCATTTCTGTCCTTTATCGAGCCCATCCTTGCATGAAATGTTCCCTTGGTATCTCTAATTTTCTTGAAGAGATCTCTTGTCTTTCCCATTCTGTTGTTTTCCTCTATTTCTTTGCATTGATGCCTGAGGAGGGCTTTCTTATCTCTCCTTGCTATTCTCTGGAACTCTGCATTCAGATGCTTATATCTTTCCTTTTCTCCTTTGCTTTTCTCTTCTCTTCTTTTCACAGCTATTTGTAAGGCCTTAGATTTCAGGAGGATGCAAATGTGTGGATTCAACCTGTGGTCCTCACCTAGGAGGTGTCTCTAACTCTGCCATCTGTCTGCTCTGCCTGACCCAGGGCACGCTCAGGAGTCTTGACGGGGTGACGAGAGGCTCGTGTGGAGAGTAAAGCTGTTCTCTGTGCACACTTCACTGCACTCTGTGATGTGTGGCCCTGACGTTCCCATGTTGTCTTCCATCTTCTATCTTTTGTCTTCTGGGACTTCACTGTCTGTCTTTCCAGTAGTTCCTTTTCCTTCTCCTTCAGTTCCCTTTCTCTCCTGCCCCTTAAAATGTTTCCTTTATCCTGTGTCCTGCCCTGAGCGTTATTTTCGTCTCTTCCATGTTCTCCCGAGATGCAGACTAGTAGAACTGCTGTGCCTCGAAGAGAAGAGGGAGGTGAGGAGCCGCAGCCCGCGGACTGCCCCCTGGCCCCCCCGTCTGCTAGCTGTGTGGATGTGGTGAACCAGAGGAGAGCTCTGAGTGCAAACCGGGTGTCTGCAACCCGGGAGGGACCTGCTTCCTGGGCTCTCTGTGAGGGCTGAGGGACAAGATAGCCGCGCTGAATATGTGCAGTTGACCACATGTTCTCATTTCACCACCAGCAGAGACTCTGTTTCTTTCTTCTTTCCCCCTCGTAATAATAAAATCTGAGTTTTCAGCTTCTTTGTGAACAGCTGAGAGTCCTGCAAAGACCTCAAACTAAAGAAGTCCACAATTGAAATGTGTCTTTGCCCGCCGTTAAGGCTGCGCTCTGTCCTGTCCTGACGCGTGTTCCTCCCTCTCCTCCTCCTCCCGTCTGCGTCTCTCCTGCCCTTGCGGGGGAGGGGGGGGGGGCGCAGGTTGCCCCCTTCCTGGTCGATAGTTTGGAATGCACGTGCTGTCAATGCTGGTGCCTACGTGAGTGTGGAACGTGTTTCCTCTGCTCTAGGTGTGCGAGAGGGTGGCCGTGTGGGCAGCAGCCCCGTGGGGCTCCAGTCCATTCCTGCCACTGTCTGTCTTTCTAAAAAACCCTGCTCATATCACTTCACTGCTTAGAAAGCCTGGTTTACTTATTACTTCTCGACCAGAATCCAAGCCCGTCGGCACAGGGACACATACAAGACCCTTGAGGCCTCCAGCCTCCTTGCTGCTTCCTCTGTCCAGCCTGCCCTGGGGTCCCCGTGCTCTTCTGTTTTCTCTTTGTCTAGCCAGCGCAGTGCGCTCGGTATCCATTTTGCTTAGTGAGTGGCCCCGAGTCAGTGTGCTCTGAGCTGTGGTCTCCGTCGCCTGCGGGGGAGCAGAGCTGCTCCTGACGCTGGTTGCTGGCGCTGCTGCTGCGCCGCCGGCCCGTGTCCTGGGCTCCGGGTTTTGGTGTATTTCATAAAGTAGTTGAGCTTGAAAATTCTGTTTTAGGTGATGTGATCTGTGGCTGCTTGCATTAAGTTCAGTGTTATCCTTGCTGTATTTTTATCAATGTCTATTCATCTTAAAATTCTTTTTCAAAGTAGTCTGTCTTCTACCAGGCAGAAGCTACGCCACTCTTACTGTTTTCATCAGGGTGTGTGCTGTTCTGTAAGTGTGCAAAATGAACAAAACAGTTTAGAAAGAGTTTTTTTAAAAACAGCCTTCGTATCATGATTCTAGGGCACATTAGGAGTCTATTCTTTTAGAAAATATTGTTGTACTTTATATTGTTAATAATATCCCATTAGGTGCCTCTTGGAAGAACCTTTCTTCTCTGCTGTAGGCAGGAAGTTCATTAAAATGCCTTGGTAATACGCTGTATGAGCAAAGGAATGTTTGACTTCTTTGAAAAGATGTTTGGCATAGAATTGCAGCCTTATTCCTAAGTAGAACCATTGTAACTTTCCTTTAAAATAATTACAAATATATAAAGGATTGACATTCTTCTCACATGGGTGATGTTGGGAATGCAAGTTATATTCAGAAGTAAACATTTGTGGCCAATTTTTTTGGCTCAGATTACTATGACATGGAATCCATGGTCCATGCAGACACAAGATCATTTATTCTGAAGAAGCCAAAGCTGTCTGAGGAGCTAGTAGTGGCAGCAAACCAGGAGTCGGGGATGAAGACGGCAGATGCCCTTCGGGCCCTTTCAGGACACCTTGTGCAGACACGGTAGATGGCTTCTTTTTTTCGTGTAGCTCGTGTGTTGATAGATAGTGGAGGTTCACCGCCAGTGCCCAGCTCCCTCCTGCCCGTCCCGGCCCCTAGTGTAGACGCTGTATTGACTGAGAGGTTAGGCTGCGCACCATCAGGCACACCCAGTTTTCAAAAAGTGCAGTTCATCTTTCTTATTCAGAAATCCATTATCATACAAATAAGTCAGTATATGATTTAGCTCTTTTAAGAAGATTATTTCCTTTATGCACGTCCAGGAAATGAAATTTTAAAAGCCCGATGATAAGAATTAGGACCTCAATCAGAGAGTTAGCAGATTGGGTTGGGGTGATTATTGCCGTAGATAATGGACTGAATGTTCTGTAAGGAAACAAACGTAGAGTTGATAAACTCAGTGTAAGTGTAGAACAGCTGGCTCTTGTGTTCTGAGCATAGGTGCTGACTTCTCCATTTGTTTCCACGTGACCCTGTGAGGGCCCAGAGGGTGCCAGGGTCAGGGCTGAGGGGCAGCGCCCTGAGGGCAGCCTGAAGGGCTGGTGTCGCCGCCACAGTGATTGGCCTTAGTCGTCGTGCGTGAGCAGGAATCCGCTAGCCGTCCCTGGGAGTCCTGTCAAGGCTTGTTTGTTAGTGAGGAAGCCACAGGCCAGTCGGGGCAGTGGTAGCTTTTGAAGAGCTCTGTAGGAGGCTCCTTTCTGTGCGTTTCCCTAATTCTGTGGTCTTTTCTATCTGTCTGGCAGAGATCTTGTACAACCAGATAAACCTGCGAGTCCCAAGTTTATAGTGACGCTGGACGGTGTCCCCAGCCCCCCAGGATACATGTCAGATCAAGAGGAGGACATGTGCTCTGAAGGAATGAGACCCGCACAGCACCCTGCAGCCTCACACGGGGGCCTCGCGGGCCTCCTCCACCCGCAGCAGTTGCACGTGCTGAGCAGGCAGCTTGAGGACCCAGATGGTAGCTTTGCAGACGGTGTGTGGGGGCTCAGTCCGCCCTCAGGGTGCTGGCGTCGTGAAGGATGTCTTTGCCGTGTGTCTTTACCTCGAATTAATATTGGTTGGAAGTCTTTTATTTATAATTTGGTAGTGGCCTTTATACTTCTTCAGACAAAATGACCAATTGAATTTGAAACTGTTTGTCCTTTGTGTGTGCTAAAATGGGAGTTCCACCATGGAGGCCAACAAATACCTCTCCCTGATGCTTGTTAAAGGATGGATTCTTGCTTGGTGCCTTGTTTACCCTTTTTTTCCCATGTAGAAACTATGTTATATTCCCCTTGAGCCAGCAGCAGTTGCTTACACTTGTAATTAGTAATTAGCTGGACAGAAAACTCTATGTGGATTTTGATGTTATTCCTACTTCAGTGAAATTCCCTTGAAAGGAGTTTATCTGATACTTCAAAGTACTTCTTGGAGGTTTAGGAAAAAGCCTTTCGTTTACATTGATATAGAAGCATAGTAGTAGAGATGAACTCAGTTCAAACAGTGACATGGTTTTAGACAGATGAACGCTTCTGAGCAATGCTGCTCTCACTGGAAATCAGCGAGTGCAGTGCCTTGAGCATTTTCATTCTTGACGGTGAATGCCAGTCATATTCCTCACAACTTAGAAAGATTGTAGGAACACTTTCATTGGTAAGGGAGACAACTACTGAATATTAACTATGAAGACCATCAAAGAAAAGGCAATAATGGGTTCTGAAATTTTCCCACAGCAATCCTCCTGTTAGAGATACGAAAATGTATTAAATACCTTTTTTAGTCACTAAAAATACAATAGCCTTTAGGGGGAGATCGTCAGTGAGCAAAGGACATGTCACTGTTGTCTTGAACAGAGTGGACTGCTGTGAATCAGTTCTGATTGGTGGAGTGAGTTGTAAAATCTTGACTTTTCTTTCAAAGGAAGAAAAATTGTGTTAATAACTGAGGTGATAACTGCAGTAGTCAGGCAGTTCAGATTTCTTGACCCCGTATATTTTGTTTAAAATATGAGATGATTCCAGTGTTTTTAATACTGTGGGTTTCAGTTTGGTAGTTTAATTTTTGGTACCTCAGGGTCTTGTTTAGTTGCCAAGTCGCGTCTGACTCTTTGCGACCCCATGGACTGTAGCCCACCGGGCTCCTCTGTCCATGGGATTCTCTAGGCAAGAATACTGGAGTGGGTTGCCATGCCCTCCTCCAGGGAGTCTTCCCACCCCAGGGATGGAACTGGCGCCTCCTGACTGGCACACGGATTCTTTGCCCCTGAGCCACGTGAGAAGCGCAGTTTCAGGTCTAACGTTGTTTAAACGTAGACATGCGTGCGCAGCTTTACTGGTGTGTGCAGCATAGCAGTGACCCCTGGGTAGTGGAAGCTGCCTCAGGCTGCGCGGTGCTGTGCCCATCGTGGAGGCGCCTGTGGTGATGGGGAGCCACCTTCATCACGGCTTTGACCTGGGCCTCTCAGTTTCTCGCTGCTGCTCAGACGGAGCTCTGCAGCGGAGGACACGGGGAGGCCAAGCAGGCCCCATCGGGAGGCTCTCGTCCGGCCTGCTCTGCCTGCCCCGGGGGGGCTTTGACACTCGCTCGTTGCTTTCCTGTCCCGTGTTTCAAGGATGCCACCAATTGCAGCGGCTGTTTTAAGCCACTCTGGCTGGCCTTTCATGGCAGCCCAGATTTTATACTTTGCAATAAAAAGTGAATTTGCCTCTTAAACAGAAAGAGTGTTGATAGCTTATGAAGTCAACGTTAGAGAAAACCAGTTGTGAACTTTGTGTATATATGACATTTTTTCATCAGAAAGATAGTTTCCTTGTGCAAGTGCTTTAACTTCTTCAGCATTGCCCCTGAGACCAGTCAGTAGCTTCTTCCTCCATTTTCCAGAGCACCCATTTCTCGGACGTCTTGGGCCAGTAGCTGGCGTCTCATTGTGGTCTTCAGGTGCTACTTGGTTTATTCTGTGTTTTAAGTTTCCGTTAGTTGCTGTCATTTAAAAATTAGATGTCATGGGGGACGTCGCTGACCGGCCAGTCGTTAGGACTCCCAGCTCCCACTGCCGGGGCCTGGGTTCCCTCCCTGATTGGGGAGTGGAGATCCCACGTGCCGCACAGCTCAGCCCAAAAATAGAGTTTAGATCCCAGACGAAAAGGTGTTTGCTTCCCGAGTCGGGCGGCAGCCTGGTGGCACGAGTGCTGTTTTCTGGCGTCGGCGTCGTCGATGGGGCGTTTGGCCCGCCCCAGGAGGAGGTGCCGAGTAGCCCCTCGGGGCCATGCGTGTGCCCTCCAGGCCGCTCGTCTGAGCAGGTCTCCTCTGAGCAGGTCTCCTCTGTGAGGCTTTCTTCCGTTGGACCACCTTACATCTGGACAGCCTCACTCTGATCTGTTAAGTGATCCTCTGGGCCCCTCTGGGTCATAGGACATTTGTGATGCTTTAGGCAAAATCTTTTCCTCCCTTTGTCCATTGATGTGAATTTATCACCTATACCTATAAGCTGTGCATACCTCGGCGAGTGGGAACAGTTGTTTTTAGACACTAATCATCTTAACCTGAATATGGGAATTCGTTCCCGTTTTTTATCACCTCGAGTTTTCAGTTCCCATTTCATTTTATTGCTTCCCTAGTTGGCACTCTTTTCTCTCTTAATCTTCATTCAGCTGAAATAATGTTGACAATTGGGATTTTCAGGGAGCACGGGCTCTTGCTGAGGGTCCCTGTCCACTTTCCGCTTCCTGCTGAGAACACGGGTCTGCGTCCTAGTGAGCTTTTGTAGGGCTCTAGTTGTGGTGTTTGGACTCATTTGTCTTGTGTAACTGTAGCCATAGAACCGAAGTCTCTAAGACTGGGTGCCCAGGGACGTTTACTAAAGGTGTCCTGTCCTGAATTGGTTATCATGAGTGAAAGACTTTTACTTCATTTCCCTCTGTAGCTGAGCTGAGCGAGCTGAGCGTGGTGCAGAAGCCGGAGAAGCTGCTGGAGCGCTGCAAGTACTGGCCTGCCTGCAAGAACGGGGACGAGTGCGCTTACCATCACCCCGTGTCGCCTTGCAAGTGAGTCGCAGCAGCCCGCTCCTGGCTTTCAGGTCACTTCCTCGGGAGAGCTTCCTTCTGGCTCTTTCCTGTGACCAGGCGTGAGCTTTGTAACTGCGTGCCGCAGCGGCGCTTGTGTGCCCTCCAGGACCGCACACACTGGTGTCATCTGAGGGCGAGGCCGCAGGGTCGCCTCTGTGCCTCTTGAGATACTGAAACTTCTGGGTTTCTTTGAGGATTCTGTACATTGAAGGAGTAACAGACAGGTTTGGCCTTGGGAGCATAAGATGAAGCAGGGCAGAGGCTAACAAGAATTTTGCCAGAACGCACTGGTGGTAGCAAATGCCCTGTTGCATAAGATGTTAGAGAGACCTCAGTTACAGAGTAGACGGTGTCTCTTCCTGTCTCTGATGGTGACTTGGCCTGAGATGAAAGTCTGTTACCCCCCAGGCTTTGAAATAGGCATTTGTGTCCTGTCTTGATATTTGGCATCATTTAGAAATGAGAGTTTGCTTTTTTTTTTCCTTGTTACTTCAGTGTTTCTCAAAGCAAGTAGTGATGGAATTAAGAGTACAATGGACCATCTCTACCAAAAGCCATGGATTTGGGAGATTAAATGTGAATAATGCGCTTTATTTTGTTTTATAGAGCCTTTCCCAGTTGTAAATTTGCTGAGAAGTGTCTGTTTGTTCATCCAAATTGTAAATATGATGCAAAATGTACTAAACCAGACTGTCCCTTCACTCATATGAGCCGAAGAACCCCAGGACTGCCTTCAAAACCAGGTCAGTGACTGCACTTCTGCATTTGAGTGAAGAGGGGAAAGTTTTGTGACTGTAAACTGAATTAAAAAGAAATAGTTTGAGATCATTGTGTAAGAATCAGTTAACTAGTTTTACAGGACAGGTGTGTCCATTCTGTAGCGTTCTAAAGTATTGTATCTTGAGTAGTGAATATTACAAATGTCCATTTTTAAAGTGGTTTCCATAAGAACATCCACAAACTGCACTGAAAATGACTTTGCCAATCTCGTCTCTGCAGTCACGGCAGCAGCGCCGCCTTCCAGTAGTCAGCTGTGCCGCTACTTCCCAGCTTGTAAGAAAATGGAGTGTCCCTTCTATCATCCGAAAGTAAGAACTTTCACCTTCCCAGAAAGGAATTTAGTGGCAGCCTGTTCACTAGCAAACTATATTATCTTCCTTTTTTTTCTTTCCCAGTTTAACATTTTTGTTAAGAGTTAACTCCATGGTTTTTAAGACCTTTAAGTTATTCACTAGTTGTCCCTGAGCCTGTGTGTGGCCCGTTAGGCCAAGTTGTCTGAACCGGCTTAATGTCAGTAGACTAATCTCCCGTGGGCGTCCCTGGTGGCTCAGACGGTAAAGAATCCACCTGCCAAGCAGGAGACCCGGGTTCCACCCCTGGGTCAGGAAGACCCCCGGAGAGGGCATGGCGCCCCACTGCAGTGTTCTTGCCCAGAGAATCCCACGGATAGGGGAGCCTGGTGGGCTGCAGTCCGTGGGGTTGCAGAGACTTGGACACGACTCAGCAGCCCAGCACAGCAGCCTCCCCTCCCAGGAGAGGGACGCTCCCTGCTGCTCGTCGGGTTCCGCTCTTCTTTGACCCAAACGTGTATCCCCCTGCCCCACCCTCATGCCAGACCGGAGGCGCTGAGGTCCACTAGTACTTAATGACGCCATCTGCAGCCCACACGTGTATCCGCAGTTCTAATTGTCTGCGCTAGAGGTTGGCCGATGCGTCTCCAGCTGTCTGGCTGCTGGCATGAATCACCTTCTCTCCGAAACGGCAGCCTAGTGGCCGTGTGAAAGGCCTTCACTTCCCCAGCTGCGGTTGGATGCAGTTGAGGGTGAAAACGGGGGGTGCTGAGCAGGATGGGCACGTGGCTATTGCACGAACGAGAGGAACTCGGTATTATATGTCCGGTTCCTTTTGAAGTTTACCTTGTTACTCTTCGATTAGGATTTTGTCTTGGGGGGGTTCCTGTTTGAGGGCTTCGGTAGTGTTAAAGCCGATGTGAACGGGCTGTCTCTGCTGCCCCGTTGCCCTTATGGGCTGGTTACTGTCACCCCAGCTTGCGGTGGGTTTCTGCGTTAGCGCTGCAGATGTGTTGAAACTGCTCTCTGTCTGTAGCACTGTAGGTTCAACACTCAGTGTACACGGCCTGACTGCACGTTCTATCATCCCGCCATTACTGTACCACCACGACATGCCTTGAAATGGATTCGACCTCAGACCAGGTAAAGGGTAGAAGTAGTTTTCCTAATGTCATTTCAAATGCTTTTCTAGTCTATGTAGCACTTTCTTAAATTTGTAAGCATATAAATTTGGGGGAAGCATCACTTTTTGTCTGCTGTTCAATTAAGGGTCTTTGGCAAAATAATTTACTACATAAACCAAATTTTGTTTCATTCAGCAATTGTTTGCCTCAGACTTCAACTTCTGAACACACTATGTGAACTTAAGGCCTTCAGATTACAAATTTTCACATCAGTTTTCTTGGACATTATTAAACAGTGAAATTAAGTTTCAAAATATTTTTACTGTGACCCTTACATTTAAATGCATATATTAGTATCTTTTATGTACCTTATATAATGTATTTTTACAAACTTTTATCTTTACATTGTAATCTGTAGAGCAAATGTTGTCTGAAAATACTCAACTTCTATTAACTGACGTTAATTAAAGCAGTTAATTGGAAAACTTTTGGTTTTGTTTATTCAGTGAGTGACACCCAGTCCTACCTGACAGAAGCCCGTGGCGTTTGAGAGTTTCCATCTACTGATGAAAGACGCTCTGCAGAATTTGTCAGATCTTTGAAACTTGGAATATATTGCTTTCATAATATGAAGTTTATTGCGTATCTGAAGTGTCTAATTTTTCAAGTTTGTAAGTTTATTAAGTGATTTTAACATTGGGTCTTTTTTTGTTGTTTTGACTGTGGAAAGACAGTTTAAGGAAAAGCTGAAATCTATTAAAACACGTGAGGCATGTTTGTACACTGCTGTGTTCAGCTATCAGAATTTACAGCGTGGTGCTACTGCTGCTGCTGCTGCTGGTCCAGCTGAGGCGCAGCAGTGCTGCGTGGCGCGCTGCCTGAGGGGAGGGCCCGTATTCCGGAAGCGGGATGGCTGCTTTCACTGTCCGACTCCCCAGAAACCAGGGAGTGGCCCAGAGTGCTGAGGTGGCCTGACACAGGTACTCAGTCCTGCTCGTCAAAGTGACTGACCACGAAGGCTTTCTGAGTTGAGTGCTGCTTTGGTGAATGGCTCCCAAACGTCGGCTCCCTTGCTTTGTGAGAGGGGGCGAGTGAGGTGGGGCGTGCAGGGGAACACAGTTGGAATGGCAAAGGCAAAAAATAATAGCAACAGTTCCTTAAAATGCTTTCATTTACTGTTAACATATGCTTTTTAAATAAGTATCTGGGGGATCTACATTATCACAAAATTATACAAAAATTTTTTACAAGTATATACATAAGGTATCAGAACAAACTTTAACTCACAAGATTATAGCTATACATACATATTCTCACGTTCTGAAAAATAACATTCTCAAATAACTCCACAGAAATTATAGTTATTATTGAAGATAATTTTTTAAACGTAAAAATTAGATTTAAATAGTATATTTTAAATGACAGACTATATAATTACAGAGATCAGATGGGTAAACTGCAAAATAGGACTTAACTTTTGGGATACTGAATGAAAATATAGAGTTTTGTGTGTGGTTTTAAAATTGTTAAGGCAAGAAGTGTCAAATTCTTTAGAATTAAATAACATCACTGATTTTTAAAGACAATGTAGCTTTTTAAAAAGTAAAGCTAAAAGTTGGTTAGAAAAAAAGAATTAATGCAAAAAGGATAGTAAAGATCAAAATATTCTAAGGACCAAATTAAACTATAAAAAAAAGCATTGTTTGACATGCTTATTAGTCATACATCCAAGGGATAATAAAACTACATGTGTAAAAGTCCATGTTTCAGATGCTAAAACCTGCAGCCTTGTGGCCATCTCTTTTTGCTGTTGGAAGAAGAAAGAATTAACCAGTTATTAAACCATCTTTTAAGTTGCACTTTGCTGTGCTTATAAGACTTGAAACATCAGAAGCAGCAAGACAGCACACAGGGCATACGGTAAGCCACCGTGTGGTAGCCTCGGGTGAAATGGCAATTCTACTTCGTTCTGAAAAGTTTTACTCCACCAAATCTAAGGTACTTGTTCATTCGAGTGTTGACTGACTTGAGATGCTTTATTTCTGCAGAAGAAATTTGTTTTAAATTGTATTTACAGAAATTTAAAGACTTTTAGTATCAATGCTCATAAATGGAGTATATTTGTATTCTCATAATTTCACTGTAAAGAACGTAAGCGGGAGACAAGGGCTCAAGTCATTTAGTTCAACCATTTTGTGAGAAAATAATATGCCGAAATCAGGTTTTTTTGTATTTAAGGAGACACATCAAGAGTTTGATCTTTCAGTTGCTATGGTTTATGGGCAGGCAGAAGTTCACTATAACTTGGTCCAAAATGAACCACCATCAAAAAAGTTCACCGAAAAGGAAGGGAGCAGAGGTGGCCGTGAGTGGCACCAGGGTGTCTGGGCATGCGTGTGCCTACAGAGAGGCGGCCAGCAGTGCCAGGGGAGGGCTCAGGGTACAAACTGGGGAGCTCAGTCCGGTGCCACCCACAGGAACAACCCTCTGGGTTAAAAAATAAACGGTGTAATCCACACGGCTTGTCACTTCTGTTCACCTGGCCTCAGTCGACGGCTGGTGTGAAGACGGCGGCTGTGGGCTGACGACTGAACTCAGCGGGACCGCGTCGGGGCACGGGCAGCGGGGACTGAGGCCGCCACACTCCGACCGCGGGGCGGACAACGCAGGGGAAGCAGGTCACCCTATGTGGTTCCGTGATTAGCAGCCGGAGTTTCTACCCGCGGTGTAATGAGACTGGAATTTCTCTTTAGCCAAAAGCAGGTAGACTTGACCCAAGGAACATCTGAAGCTGCAACCGCCTCAAACAGAGGGGGAGTGTGGTTCGGGGGAATTTTTAGCTTTAATTTATCAATTGCTCTTTTATAGTATACAGGAATAGAATCTTTAAATATTAGTGTTTCATCAAATTGGGCTTAATTTAGGAGAATCCATTGACACAAAAATGAAAGAAAATGATCCTAATGTTTCAAGCTTCTTAAAGGAACACCCCAGTCAGTCCTTCAGACGCAGCTGTTCAGAGCTCTAAAACGGACCAGGTTCAGTCACTGGTTGGGCTTCCATGATGTAACTCGGCCTTTTCTGGTTTTCATATTTACAGGGTATTGCACATAGAAAACAGATAACCAGAAACCTGGAAGGCTCTGCTATACTACGAAGATAATTAACACGTGAAAATAAAAAGTCATAGGATCAATACAGCATGTTAAACTTCCTCATACTTAGAAAAATAGATTTTTAAATAGCAGTCTGCATAATTTCCAGTCATCAGGAAACTACAGATGAGCTAAATAGGAAGTTCCTGAATGGCAAGTACTGATCTTTGGCAGCATTTAAAGTGAACAGGAGTAAAGGTCTAAGAGTTCAGCCCCAGTCCACCAAGAAAGAATTGTTACAGACAAGTTTTATAAGTGGACCGATATTCATTCCTTTTGGAAGTCAGCCTATGGGGTGGCATACATTAAACAAGTTTTTCCATAGAAAAAAAGGCTATAAAAATTTTAAGTTACTAAATTGTGTAACTTTGTAAATGTGAATTTAATGCTTTAGTTTACATGTTAAATGTTTCTATTAGCCTGCATCTTTAAATACTCAACATTCTCTCCCAGTTAAATAGTACTACTGTCTAAAACCCTAAACTGTGCATCACTGGGAATGACTGTTCATCATGCTTTTCCAGCAATGAGGCTGTCGTCCTGTTTCACTGTCTGGGTTACAGGGATGAATTCTGGACGTGAGAGCGGCAGCTCAAAATGAGAACGCAGCGATCATCTACTGACGTGGGGTTTGCTCTTGCATTTAAAACTTTCAGGAGAAAAATGTCCTTTATAAGCAGGAGTTCATTAACGCTTAGGAAGCATTATATTCTCCAGTAGACCTCGTGTATGTTTTCTTAGGGAAAATAATGTTTGCCTTTTAAAAACTGTGATCCTTTAGGGTGATGGTATATTTCCTTATGTAAACACAAAGATAACATACTAAACAGTTGAATCTTGAAAATAAAAATTTAAAAAAAAAAAAAAAAAAAAGTTTTGCTAAAAAAGAGGATGAAAATTATCCAAGTTGGGTTTTTGAGGTTTGGGTTTGTGTTTTTGAGGAGCTCTGTCTCCCAAACCTCCCCAGCA
This sequence comes from Cephalophus harveyi, assembly GCA_006410635.1. Taxonomy (NCBI): domain Eukaryota; kingdom Metazoa; phylum Chordata; class Mammalia; order Artiodactyla; family Bovidae; genus Cephalophus; species Cephalophus harveyi. The sequence continues at coordinate 91,555 of SJYT01084964.1, read as the reverse complement.
GGTCTGCCAGATCTGCTCACTCCCCAGAACGGGGGCTGGCTGTCACCATCAGCTCATTCAACCCTTCCTTGACATGGGATGGCCTGGCAGTGTGTGGATTATGGACAGTTACCTCGTGCATGTTACAAATATTTTGAACCGATCAATCTTCACTTTGACGAGTTTGGACATTTATCCCTGTTTCAGTCTTAAGTTAGCACCACTTGACCGTGCAGGGCTTGGTTCTGATTATTTTTTCCGCTTGTGTAGTCCTGCTTTTCTCAAGGTTGTTAGTTTACAGAATCTTCTCAGCATCCGTATCTTTCAGTGAGGCATATGTACACATTTCCAGACAAATAAACTGCAATCAGAAAAACAGCAGTGAGTTCATGATATTTCTAGATTCTCAGAACAGTTTTTCAATTAAGCTTTCAAATCATGCATGCATAAAATTTTTCCTTTTTAAGTCCTTTTAGTACACAGTATACAAACTCCAAAGAGCTACCGCTACCTTAATGATGTTGACTAGCTGAGTCCATACAATGAACCTGTCAGAAGAAGTGATATTAAATCTCTTAACTAAGTAAGTTGGCATATCTTGGGCTGAGAAAGTCACCAACCTGCAGTCATCACCGCCAGCACTAATAACATGTCGATCACCGCTGGTAAATCGAATGTTTGTCACGTGGGGTGAATGACCCAAGAACCTTTTGTGTTTTGCCTAAAAAACAATAGAGAACAAGGCTCAGCGTGTGTGATAAACACAGAAGTCAAAGGTTTCTGTCAGGAACCACTGTCTCTGTCACAAAGACTGGAGAGTCAGCAGTTTGGACCCCAGCTATTGATTAAATGCTTTTTCAGAGCGATGGGTCTGCGTTGAAAAGCATTTGCAGTGTGGTAACAGATGGATTAAAGGTCTGGTAAAAGGCTGAGTGCAGCTTTGTTAGGATAGTTTGAGAAGATGGCATGACTTCTGAGGGCAAGGGGAGATAATTTCTAACCGCTTTTATTTCAGAGTAATGGATTTAGGAAGTTTGGGAAAAAGTTTAGAATCTCAAATTTCAAAATATTTTCAAATCAGGAGATGACAATATATTTTAGCACATATTATGTGGGAAAATGTACTAATGATTAAAAGTAAATTGGGGTAAAGTTACATAAACTAGTAAACCCAAGATAAACTTACAAATTTTTCAGGACATGGGAAGTCAAATAACTTCACCATGCCAAAGTCATCTCCCGTTACCAGGCTGACTCCCGAATGAGACACACAGGCACAGTGGACATCTGCTTTCTCAGCGTGTCTGGACCAGATTCCCATAACTTCATCTCCTAGAATACTACAGAGAAGGAATAAAAAGACCCACCATAGCAAACACAGCTTCACCATCCTGAAAAAGTTTCATGGTAATTAATCTCTAAGTACCTAATTACGTGATTTAGATATAAGAATAAATTATGAAAAGGCATTACCTGGAAGCCTGAGTTTCTCCTGGGATGTGAATCCCCTGCACATATACCTTTTCTTTTTGAAATTTTACAGTTTTAAGGGTTTCTAGACTAAACAATCTTTCAAAAATTCAATTAATACTTTACAATAGCTGACAGAACTATTTTAAAAATTAAGTGTTTATGTTACAGGAATTTGACGGTATCTTTCATTTTCATTGATGATTACTCATGGTTAACTGTTCCACAGCCAGCAACTTTGAACCCATTCATAAGGTTTCATTTCTAACAGCTGCTATCAATAACATTCCTATAGAAAGAGAAATAATACTATTGCCTAACAATACTCAATACATGGTTTTGTTTGTTATTAAACCTACTTAAGGAAATATCATGGTATTCTTAAAGTCACAACTTTGATTTCCTTTAATTAAAAGAACTGATAGAAATATATTTGATCAAGTGGGGTCCCACCCTGAGTATATCATTTTCTTAGGAAGAATTCAAGATGGTAACAAAACCTTAAAACTCAATTACTTTCCCTCAGGGAATGGCTCTAGCTGTTCAGAAATAGCATTTTCTAATTTTCCTGACTTTCAGTTAGTCAGTTCTTCCCTTCTGAATACAAGAAATATTTACCTAGTCCATGTAGCCCAAGTAATTCTGTCAATGGCAGCCTGATCCATAAGACGTTTTCCTGAAGGCACTTCATAGACATGCCGTTTATAGCAACCAGTGGAGACCTTTCAAAATATTAAAATGGAACAAGAATCCCATCATGTGAGAAGTAAAAATCCAGAAATAGTTTATAGTATACTGGCAAAATGCTATTTGATTTACACTTCTAAAATAATCAAGACTAAAAGATGAGAATAAAAATCTGTGAGCAAAAAAAAAGACTCAGAAGGACAGATGAGTAAGGAATCATACAGAAACCGTGCACAGCGGTGGTGAGCGAAAGGCAGGAGTGGAGCCGGGAACGAGTTTCAAAAGCACGAGCAGCAGGAGCGGAAGCGCTGGGGAGCGGAGGGGGGGGGCTGCACCTGGAGATGCCTGCTGTCTGCAGAGAAGTCCATCTGAGTGACGAAGCTTGGAATGGCTTTGCAGTAGCTGATTCTGTTGAGGGTGGGGCCCAGTGTTAGGTCATAAAAATCCACTGAATTCTCACTGGAACCCACGGCTAGAAACCGGGAATCTGGACTAAATCTGAACATACAAGAGGTTACATGCAAAGAGGCATTAGACCACATGAAATACAGCAGTGTGCACATTTAAGGGACCGCCCTGGTAGCCCAGGGGCTGAGAATCCACCTCCCAGGGCAGGGGACGACGCAGCTCAGATCCCCGGTCTGGGAACTGGAATCCTACGTGCCTCGGGGCAGCTCAGCCCGGGCGCCACAGCTAAGGCCCCCTTGAAGCCACATCAACTAAAACCACCACAGACCAGTGACTCTTCCTGTTAGTACTTAGTAAGCATTCAAGATGAGTGTGTGTGATATGGCCTCAAACAGATTGACCTGATAGGCGAAACAGATTTTGTAGACTGATACCACATTTGTTTTACATGAAACAGGTTTATATTTTATGTCAGTGTTAAGTGATTCCTCATTTCATCTTAAAAAATAGCTTTTAAAAAACCACTGACAATTTACATATATTACTAGGTTACATAATTCAGTAAGATAGGATTGTTTTATCTGCTAAGGTCGCATCTTAACAGCAAGGGACACAGACCAGCTTAACTCATGTCAGGCTATGCGACTTGGAGCTTGGAAGAAGTTATTTTTTAATAAAATACTATCTGCCACATAAATACACAAAGTACTGTTTGCCTAGTGATCATGTGAAGCCATGTGGTTTGGTGTTTTGAAAATGCTCCGTGGTCTTGCTGACATACCTTCGGAACACTGGAGGGCTTAGGGAAGCCACAGTTACTGTTTCATGTACTGACATCCCGAGGAAGGTGTCACATGTAAAAACGGTCTTACTGGTAAGAGAGAGCAAGTTTTGACAGATCCGATTCAGTAATCTCTGCTGATCACACAAGCGCTCGGTAAACAGTCTGCACGTCTGCTAAGGCCGCTTCAGTCATGTCTCACTCTGCGACCCCATGGGCTGTAGCCCCCCAGCCCCTCTGTCCACGGGGGTCTCCAGGCAAGAAGACTGGAGCAGGTGGCCATGCCCTCCTCCAGGGGGGTCTTCTGACCCAGGGATGAAACATAGGTCGTCTACACTTCGGGGGCTGGCAGGTGGGTCCTTGCCACTAGTGCCACCTGGGAAGGCCTGGGTTCAGTAAATGGTAACCACTGTTAACAAAAGCTTAGCCACTGGAAAAGGCTCCAGAGAAATTTTAATTCAGATTCTGGAGCACAGATGTTCACTGACAGTGGATTAAAGGAATGAACTATATATTCATTAGAGATTAAGAGAAGTAAAGGTGTTTGAGGTTGAAAGTTTTAATTTTCTAGGCTTTGTAAGAGATGTTAGGGGTTTTAATTTTCCAGGTTTTTTTTTTCCTGTGCTGTCTGCTCGTGGTACCCTAGTTCCCCGACCAGGGACTGAACCCAGGCCGTGGCAGTGAAAGTGCCCAATCTTGACCACTGGACTGCCAGGGAATTCCCTAACTTTCCAGGCTTCCAAAGGGCAGGTGCAAGATAACTCTCGGTGAGATGCGCTTGCTGGACATGTGTCCATCAAGCATCTCCGAGGACTGGCTGTCACAAGGTGCTGTGGCTGGTGCCCAGCAGACTCAGGACTCTAAGGAGAAGCACGCACGCACAGGCGCAGCCACGTCTCAGCGCACAGTTTATGGTGGGGTGAGATGCTACAGGCACTAAGGACCTTTTCTCCAAATTCAAGCGGGATCACTTAGAGAATACCCTGGATACCCCGTTCCACTGGTTGACTGACCTGATGTCATGGATCGCACACCGTCTGTCTCTCTTCTTTCCCCATATCTTTAGGGAGCTCACAAGTAAAATGATAAATTCTCCGTTTTTCATCCCAATGGCCACCATGTCCCCTTCCGGACTGTAGCATACGGTACGAGCGGCGTGTCCCAGACTCACTTTGTTCAGCATCTTCTGCATCAGAACCAGGGGATCAGAGAGAACGACATTAAGTAGAGAGCTTGCAAAGTTAAGTCTCCCCAAATTCCCCACAGTTGTGAACTTGCTAAGTGCAATTTAGGACTCTGCTGCTTAGAAACCGTAACATCGTTTAAAAGCTGCACGCACTCTGTCAGCAATGTCCCAGAGCCTCACTGTCCCGTCTTCCGCAGCGGACAGGAAGAAGTCCCTGGAGGGGTGGGTCGCGAGTCCCCACACAGGGCCGTCCACGTGCCCGCTCACCAGGACGTTACACGCCGCGTTCTTCTCTCCCACTTCGATGATTTCGGCGTCCCTTGTCCCTACCAGTATCTTGCCCTGAAACACAAGTGGGGCCAAAACAGTTACCGGACCACCGCAGCGGCTGCTCTTAGCGACCTAAGGGTGGCCTCCTGACCCGCGTGATGCCGCGACCTGTGGGAGGGAAACCCCCCCTTCCTCGGCCTGCAGCAGGGCTGCCTCTGATAAGCCCGTCTTAAGGTGAGGATGTCAGAAGTGCACTGCACACACACAACCTGCCAGATGCGGGAGCCTGGCCTGCCTTACACGTGCGCAGGGCGCTTAGCTAAGCCTGTGCCACAGCAGCGTGCTGGACGCCTCGTGGTGTCTGTCGAGTACTGTCCTGGAAGTGAAGAGCAGTGGGGCTGCCTCGGCACACAGTCGCTGCGGGTGCACTGACTGCGGACCCCCGTGAGCGCGCGGCTGCCTGGGGGCTGCGGCGAGCTGTGCTGCTCTGCGTCACGGGAGGACCGGACCAGAGATGGCTGGCTGGGGAAGAGCAAATGAAACACTCGAAGTATGCCTTCCACTGGACGCGTATCACTGTTGCACTATCTTAGAATCGGAAAACCTCAACTTGCAGACACTCAGTATGTCCGGTCTTGTTCCCAGTTACTGGCATAAAGCTCCTCCAAGTGAAAGTGTGACTCTGCGACTCCGCGGACTGTAGCCCGCCTGGCTCCTCTGCCCATGGGATTCTCCAGGCAAGGACACTGGAGTGGGTTGCCATGCCCTCCTCCAGGAGACCTTCCTGACCCAGGGGTGGAACCCAGGTCTCCTGCATTGCAGGTGGATTCTTTTATCAGCTGAGCCACCGGGGAAGCTTCTAAAACCCTTGGAGTTCCCTGGGTGATGAATAAGATGGGTACCTTTTATGTTAATAAGGTGACATCTGGACCTCACATAAGGGGGGTGGTTGCCGGCCGACCCAACATGTGCTTAGGAGGTAGCCTGGCAGTTTCACTCTCTCTTTCCCACACCTGGGGGACGGGAGAGGGACTAGACGACCAGTAGTGAAAGAGTTAATCAGTCAAGACTGCGTAAGAAGCCTCCACAAAGGCCAGGGTTGGAGAGCTTTCAGGCTGGTGAACAAGGGGAGATGCAGGCTGAGTGGTCTGAAGCGCCACACTGCTCCATGTACGCCACCCTGGGCAGCTCTACGTCTGGCTGCCCCGGAGCTCCATCCTTTACAGTAAATTGGCGATCCAGTAAGGACCATGGCTCTGAGTTCAGTGAGCCGCTCAAGCAAGCTAACTGAACCCGAGGAGGCGCCGTACAGCTCTCTCACTTATAGCCCGTGGGTCAGGGCACAGGTGACGGACTGGTGTCAAGTCCAAGAAGAGCTGTGGGAACCTCCAAACGACAGCTGACCAGAGGTACAGGCAGTAACAGCCTGGCATCTGAAGGGGTGGGGGCGGGCCAGTCCGGCAGGAATGAGCCTCCAACCTCCTGTGGAACCTGATGCTTTCTCTGGTAGATACTTTCAGGATATAGTTGAATTTATGGACGCGCTGGAGAATTCCTTGGTGCTGTGTGGAAAGCACTCCTGAACTCAGCGTCCACACACGGGATCTGCATCCAAAACCAAACAACCTACTCTCAGAGAACTTTTTGCCTGGACTAATCTAAGCAAGCCAGGCATTAGCTCACGCAAAGCTTTCTGTGGCCAGAGGCACACCTAGGAGCACCTGGCCAGGCGCTGGGCCACGCTGACCACCGCATGCCTCGCTTCTCCAACATCCCAGTTTTGATGCTGACTGTGATATCTCAGTCTGAAAACCTCCAATGAGGAGTAAGTGCATTGGGATATGGGAAGAAAGTATTGAATTTTAGTTAAAAGTAACTGTAAATAAAAGTAAGCATACCTGCTATTTACTAGACAGACTTAAGGATAATGCATGTGTGCATTTCGTAAACACACTTATTGTGAGTGCATGCGTGGTCAATGGTTTTTAGAGCAATGTGTGGTTTTTCATCAATGCTGCCTTAATCAAAACGAGTCAACTGGCAAAGAAATTCAACTGTCTACTGGAGTGGATTCAAGAAAACGAGGAGCTATATAGATAGAGAGCTTAGGGGAGCAGCTTCTTGTCTTTCTGCCAAGAAAGTAGCAGAGAAGAGGCAGGGAGACTGGGCCGGGCATCTTTCAGCGCTGTCCATCGAGCTGCAGGGGGAGAGGCGCCGAGTGCCCGTCTCCCCGCCGGCGCGCACCTTGCCTCTGCACACGGAGCGCACGCAGTCGCTGGCCTGGCCCGTCTCCAGCCGGAAGGCGCGGCACCGCCTCAGCTCCTGGTCCCACAGCTTGACGGCTCCTCCCTCCTGTGACCTGAGAAAAGAACCGCCCAGACTAGAAGGTGCACTTACTGTTGGCACTTACAGATACTTTTTATTATAAACGAAGACTAAACTACAAGCAGAATGCTGAAGATGCTCCAGTCTTTGCATTAAAGCTTCTATGGCAATTTAAATACACTGGGTCTCAAGCATTCAGTTCAAGCAAATGCTATGGAAGGTAACGTTTCAGACGCAAGCATGAATCTGCTTAGTCTGTCCTCGCCATATACACCTTTTACTTTCATGATGCTTTTTACTAAGGAAATTGAGAAATGATTCTTTCCCTTTTTTCTGGCCATGCCACGTGGCTTGCGGGATCTTAGTTCCCCCACTAGGAGTTGATCTCAGGCCACAGAAGTGAAAGCATCAAGTCCTAACCACTGGATCTCCAGGGAACTCCCCAAAATGACTCAATGGTACGAGGAAAATGGAAATGTACGGTTAGATAATAGGATTAGCAATAGTATGCTACATAATATATTTTCAGGGCCCAAAGGGCACATTTCTTTCCACCTATTATTAAATATGCCACAGTTTAATAGGTTACTAGTGAGTAGGAGTGTGCAAGGCTAGCTGAGGTTTGGAAACACACGTGTCGCAGTAACACGTGTAAAAGGTCAAAAGCAAACGGTTTTGCTTTTGGAAGAGGTGGAAAATGTTTCCTTTCTTTTCTGCTAGACGAGCTTAGGACAGAACCATGCCCCCGCAGCGCTGCTACTCAGGCTTCCTCCACGTGAAAGGCAGACGCTGCTGCGTGTCTGTGGGTTCTTTCAATGCTGTATAGGAATGCACTTATTTCCTGGTCCCATATACATTCCACTTTAACAAGGCTATGAAGGTGTTAGTAGAAAATCAATGGTAAGTATCTCGTTTCCACTGGGAGATTTAAGTCACTCAGAAAAAGGCCTTTCTTCAGACTTACATTTTGAGATCTTGTCTTAATTTTATCTAACAAGTCTGCCTCGAGCACAAGCAAACCAGGCTAAGTCTATTTCTGGCATCCCTCATCCTTTTCTAGTCCAGCAGTGTGCATCTCATCCCTTAGAATCCAGCCTGAACAAAATAGAAAGCAGTAAGGATGCATCCCAAACCCAACGGCAAGGATCCCTGCAAAGGTCACCAGCAGAATGCTACTCAGCAAATATTTACACAGGCAGAGAGACGTGAGAATCGATTCCTAACCTGCAGGAGAGCTACCCATGACTATTCCGAAAAATGATCACCCCAGTTGCTGGAGCTTAGATTTACCTACAGTGTCAAAAAAAACTGGGAGCGATTTAAGGCCAGAAATAAGAATCATCACGAGGGCACTTTTATAAAAAGCAATAAAGGAGAAGCACTTGAGGAGGAAGGTCAGAGAGGCCAGTCCCCACGACCCTGACGTAACCGCGAACCGCAGCGTCATGATGCAGGGGTGTTCAGTGAGGCTGCGAGAAGAAAGGGAACTCACGGTCTCTCCTTGCCCCCGGTGACGATCAGCCCGTCTCGAAGGGTGGTGTACATGGCAAACACAGGCCCGTTGTGAGCTCTGGCTACGATTCTACACAATACGTGGTCTTTCCACACACAGACGTCGCCACTGATGGTACCTGTAAACGTCAAGTTATTCTGAAAAGGAGTGGGGAAGGGGAGATAAGCTCATCAAAGGTTCAGGCAGAGTCAAACAGCAATTCTCTACGTAAGCGTGGGCTGCGGTCACCCTTCTGATACAAGGAGCACGGATGGCAGGAGAAACAGTGGGGTCAAGTGTCAGAAAACCTGAACTCCAGGCTGTTAGGGCCACTTCCTTCTCCACGTCTGTTGCCTATTAGCTGGAATAACCTTGGTCAAGACTTCTAAGCCCCGCCAATATCAACTTTTTCATGTGTGAACTGAGAGCATTCACACTCTCTGAGTTCCCTCTGAATTAACAATGCTGTGATCCTGGTTTATTTCACCCCTTTGAATCGCTTCCCTCTAGTTCCCCAAGGAGTTAACTTCAGAGTCACTAGTAACCCAGAGTGAAAAAAAGAACAGGAAGTGAAAATAACTTTCATAATAGTTTTGATAGCTTTGATAAAATATTTTGCTATGGAAGGTGAAACTTATCTGTAGCAAAATAGTAGTTTTGCAGTTGTGTATGAAAATTAACATTTCCCATGATTTCTTAAAATACAAAAGTCAATGCATTTCTGCAATGAATCCAAAAATAAGATAAATCTGTTAAGGTACCAAAAGTTTAAGAATGCTTTAGATGATTTTGAGAATTTCAATCTTGATATAGTTCATTTATGCAAAAACAAGAGAAATCAAATCCTGCATTCCGTGCTGCTTTGTCTCAATTTAACTTCCCTTTCAGAGCAGCTTGTGTAAGTTCCTGCACCGAAAACAATAGGAAAGAGCCAACCAGAAAGTAAGATCTGGATTATACCAGAAACAGACTTTCTTTCATCTTTCTGAGAATACTAGTTTGTATGTTTAATTCCCCTGCAACAATCTAATATTTCAAATTCCTCATATTTATGCTTAATCTCTATAACTCACATTTGGAAAACAATGACGGTACTTGTCATACAGGAGCATCTTTAATTTACGCCTTATCTGCGACTGGAATGTGAACACCAGCATTTTCCTCGCCCTGCTCTTCGCCTGGCCCCGAGCATGGCGGTGCTTTAGTGGTTAGGTGGTTTCCAACCCCTGTGACCCGGTGAACTGTAGCCTGCCAGGCTTCTCTTTCCAAGGGGTTTTCCAGGCAAGAACACTGGAGTGGGTTGCCATTTCCTTTTCCAGGGGATCTTCCTGACCCAGGGATCAAAACCTGGGTCTCCTGCATTGTAGGGGGATTCTATACCGACTGGGCCATCAGGGAAGATTAGAGGATATTCAAAAAGGCTTAAACTGAGTCAGTTCAGTTCAGTTGCTCAGTTGTGTCTAACTCTTTACGACCCCATGGACTGTAGCACGCCAGGCCTCCCTGTCCATCACCAACTCCCAGAGCTTGCTCAAACTCATGTCCATCGAGCCAGTGATGCCATCCAACCATCTCATCCTCTGTGGTCCCCTTCTCCTCCTGCCCTCAATCTTTCCCAACATCGGGGTCTTTCCAAGGAGTCAGCTCTTTGCATCAGGTGGCCAAAGTACTGGAGTTTCAGCTTCAACATCATTCCTTCCAATGAATATTCGGGACTGATCTCCTTCAGAATGGACTGGTTGGATCTCCTTGAAGTCCAAGGGACTCTCGAGAGCCTTCTCCAACACCACAGTTCAAAAGCATCAATTCTTCGGCACTCAGCTTTCTTTATAGTCCAACTCTCACATCCATACATAACTGCTGGAAAAACCATGGCCTTGACTAGATGGACCTTTGCTGGCAAAGTAATACCTCTGCTTTTCAATATACTATCTAGGTTGGTCATAACTTTCCTTCCAAGAAGTAAGCATCTTTGAATTTCATGGCTTCAGTCACCATCTGCAGTGATTTTGGAGCCCAATAAAGTCTGTCACTGTTTCCATTGTTTCCCCATCTATTTCCCATGAAGTGATGGGACCGCACGCCATGATCTTCGTTTTTTGAATGTTGAGTTTCAAGCCAGCTTTTTCACTCTCCTCTTTCACTTTCCTCAAGAGGCTCTTTAGTTCCGCTTCGCTTTCTGCCCTAAGGCTGGTGTCATCTGCATATCTGAGGTTATTGATATTTCTTCCAGCAACCTTGATTTCAGCTTGTGCTTCATCCAGTCCAGCATTTCATACAATGCACTCTGCATATAAGTTAAACGAGCAAAGTGACAATATACAGCCTTGAGGTACTCCTTTCCCAATTTGGAACCAGTCCGTTGTTCCACGTCTGGTTCTAACTGTTGCTTCCTGATCTGCATACAGATTTCTCAGGAGGCAGGTCAGGTGGTCTGGTATTCCCATCTCTTCAAGGATTTCCCACAGTTTGCTGTGATCCACACACAGGCTATAGTATAGTCAATGAAGCAGAAGTAGATGTTTTTTCTGGAACTCTCTTGCTTTTTCTGTGATCCAATAGATGTTGGCAATTTGATCTCTGATTCCTCTGAGATCTAAATTCAGCTTGAACATCTGGAAGTTCTTGGTTCACATACTGTTGAAGCCTAGCTTGGAGAATTTTGAGCATTACTTTGCTAGCCTGTGAGATGTGGTAGTTTGAGCATTCTTTGGCATTGGAATGAAAACTGACCTTTTCCAGTCCTGTGGCACTGCTCAGTTTTCCAAATTTGCTGGCATATTGAGTGCAGCACTTTCACAGCATCATCTTCCAGGATTTGAAAGAGCTCAACTGGAATTCCATCACCTCCACTAGCTTTGTTCATAGTGATGCTTCCTAAGGCCCACTTGACTTCACACTCCAGGATGTCTGGCTCTAGGTGAGTGATCACACCATGGTGGTTACCTGGTTCATGAAGATTTTTTTTGTACAGGTCTTCTGTGTATTCTTGCCACCTCTTCTTAGTATCTTCTGCTTCTGTTAGGTCCATACCATTTCTGTCCTTTACTGAGCCCATGTTTGCATGAAATGTTCCCTTGGTATCTCTAATTTTCTTGAACAGATCCCTAGTCTTCCCCATTCTGTTGTTTTCCTCTGTTTCTTTGCATTGTTCACTGAGGAACGCTTTCTTGTCTCTCCTTGCTATTCTTTGGAACTCTGCATCCAGATGGGTATGTCTTTCCTTTTCTCTTTTCTCTTCTTTTCTCAGCTATTTGTAAGCCCTCCTCAGACAACTATTTTGCCTTTTTGCATTTCTTCATCTTGGGGATGGTTTTCATCATCACCTCCTGTACAATATCACGAATCTCCATCCATAGATCTTCAGGCACTCTATCAGATTTGATGCCTTGAATCTATTTGTCACTTCCACTGTATAATCATAAGGGATTTGATTTAGGTCATACTTGAATGGTCTAGTGGTTTTTCCTACTCTCTTCAATTTAAGTCTGAATTTGGCAATAAGGAACTCATGGTCTGAGCCACAGTCAGCTCCTGGTCATTTTTTTTTTTTTTTTTTTTGCTGACTGTATACAGCTTCTCCATCTTCGGCTGCAAAGGATATAATCAAACTGATTTCAGTTTGATGCGATGATGTCCATATATAGAGTCGTCTCTTGTGCTGTTGGGAGAGGGGGTTTGCTGTGACCAGTGCGTTCTCTTGGTAACACTCTGCTAGCCTTTGCCCTGCTTCATTCTGTACTCCAAGACCAAACTTACGTGTTACTCCAGATATCTCTTGACTTCCTCCTTCTGCATTCCAGTACCCTACGATGAAAAGGACATCTTTCTTGGGTGTTAGTTCTAAAAGGTATTGTGGGTCTTCATAGAACTGTTCAACTTCAGATTGTTCAGTGTTAATAGTTGGGGCATAGAGTTGGATTACTGTGATATTGAATGGTTTGCCTTGGAATCGAACAGAGATCATTCTGTCATTTTTGAGACTACACCCAAGTGCCGCATTTAGACTCTTCGGTTGACCCTGAGGGCTCCCCACTCCTTCTGAGGGACTCCTGCCCACAGCAGCAGATGCAGTGAACACCGCCCATTTTGTAGCAAAACATTTGCACCGATTTGTACTGTTGCTTCAAACACAAAAAAGTCCATTAGGACTAAAATGCTTATCTTCAAGTTTATTTTCCACTGGGAATGGGCAATTGATTAAATAAGGAATTTTATATGTGAAGAAAGTTAATGTATATGATATAATAATGTCAAGCATTTGAGCGTGTACATTTTTCATCCAGAAAGGAAATTACTGGTCTTGTATTAAGAAGCTCCATGATATTTAGCTGAAGTTTGACATGGCATAATGAGCATTTTCAGTGGTGTTTTTCCTCAAAAATGTAAGTTTTAAAATTCCAGAATTATACTTTTCTTCCTTCAAGTATTACACACCCAACATAAATACTTAAACAAAACCAACTTAGGTTTTTGATGCACCAAAGGATTGAAAAAGCCTGGCCAGGACAAGATATTAAAGGAAAGAGAAGTGTCCTGTAAACGAGAAGTCCCAGTGGCACGGAGGGTGGGAAGAGAGGGCCCTGGAGCACCCTTCCTGGGAAGCCAGGGCAGGCTGTGCTCGCCTTCTTCCCCGAGGAGACACGGGCCCCGAGCACTATCGCCCTCAGGATAAGCAATGAGTTAAGACGACAGGAAGCCCAGGAAGCCCTAAACCAAGCGCCCTCTTAGACACTGGCAAGTCCTATGTCACAGCTTGTCTTTTATTCTGACAAATTATTGGGGCCTCGGGGACGCAGGGTGGCGGAAGGGTAAGGACAGCTTTTGGGAAAGGCCACAGCCCAAGGGCTCGAGTCTCCCTCATCCACTTTCTTCCCCACTCCCTGGCTTCTCAGAGTGTCAGAGCTGCAAAGAGGAAATACCGGCACGGCCGGACACAGGCCAGAAGGCGTGGACTACAGTGCCACACACAGCACACCCACGTGCTCATCTATCTAAGGCGAGCCAAGCCCGAGCAGCGCAGCCGGGGTGAGTCACAGCCACACGGGCGCAGGCCAGGGAAGGACGTACAGCGCCGAACGCGACGGCGAGCATGGTCCGCATCCGCGCGCCCTCCAGGGCGCTCAGGAGCCCCTTCCTGCCGAGAAGGGCTCTTCCTGCCAGGGTCCAGAACTTGACGTGCTTTACTCCCACAGAGACAAACTGGGAGTCTGAATCTGGCCGGAATTCAGCCACAAAGATACGCTGGTTGTGACCAGCTCTGCTGGCAATTTTGGCACCTAAGAAAAAAGATACAACAGAATTTTCCAGGTGAGTATAAGAACTAAGCTGATTTTTTTAATAGGATTAAGCAGTTATTGAAAACACACAGTTCAAAAAACAAACGCTGATGGAAAGAAAGCACAGGGAACTGCCCCGCAGGCCACGTGGGCGCGCTCCCTGCTGAAGGCCCAGGCTCAGGCTCTGGCGGGGGAGCTAAGGTTCCACAAGCCTCACGGTGCAGCATCCACCCCTGCCCCCTACACGCGAGCGCGCGCACAGAGGGCCTGTCCCTTGCGCTGCTACCTAGCAATCATGTGACAGATGATTACTAGGGCCCAGGGTCCTTTTTACACATTTTGCAAGTGATGTGTGATTCGAGGAGCGCTTCATTATAATTTAAGGGGCATTTCAGACTGTGGGAACCACTATCTCTTTCCTTGTCTAGGCAGCTCTATGGACTTCACTTTTTATCTTCTCACCGCTCAGGTCTTTGTTTTCTCTACGCCCATCAGGTCAGGAATTCACAGGGAAGGGGCTCCCACAGTTCAGGCTCCTTCCCCTGGTCCTCAGGAAGTGTGCTTCTCTGCGTGGACCAGCTAGAGCTTCGGCTGAACCCAAGTCCCTTTCTCTCCGGCTTCCTTCTTTTTCTGATCATTTTCCTTCAGGCATCTCGGGAAGCTATCCTGGCTCTCAGTGTGTTTAAAATGCTCAGTGCACACATTAATTCCCTTGGCAAGAATCTTGCCCCTGTTTCTTTACAATAAAGTCAGACAGCATGCTGGGTTACACCGCAGCCTCTCCCATTTTGCCAAGGTGTCATCTGTGGGGCATTCCATTTTGAACAGTATCTGTTCCCTTGATATTTACACTATCACCTTTATCCTGGATTTGCAAGCATGTGGCCAAAGGACCGACACAGGGCCACGCTTTCTGAGAGCCAGAGAGCACGCGGCGGGGCCTCTCCTCGCGCCCTTCGTGCTGGTCATGCTGGCGAGCTACTGGAAGACGGCAGTTCTGGCCAAAAGGTGAATTTCACTTTTTATAACAAAGTTTTGTCTCAAGTATATTAAAGTAGTATTACCTTATTGCTCTTCTATTATCACTTACAACATAAATCATTTCCATTCTTCAGTAAGATCCTTTCAGTTCAGTTCAGTTCAGTCACTCAGTCGTGTCCGACTCTTTGCGACCTCATGAATCGCAGCACGCCAGGCTTCCCTGTCCATCACTAACTCCCGGAGTCCACTCAGACTCACGTTCATCGAGTCAGTGATACCATCCAGCCATCTCATCCTCTGTCGTCCCCTTCTCCTCCTGCCCCCAATCCCTCCCAGCATCAGAGTCTTTTCCAATGATCCTTTATAACCAACCAAATAATAATTACAAGACCCTTTCATGCACAATTTCTTACTGAGAGAGCAGTGAATAATTTTTAATATTAGCAACTCATTAATTTATGCTTCGTTTCTAATTTCACTGGGTTTTTAAGGTGGAACCACCTACAACAGCTTTGTATGTGTACTGAGTAGGGCTGTAATGAATAATGGTTTCAATCAACAAGTTAATACAAATATGAAATAGAAAATTCGTTTCACCCTATATTTATTTATTTAAATTACAAAGAGAAAAATCCTACCTTCTTGCCATCTCCAAATGGTGACTGTATGCTCTGGGTCTAGCCCCACAGAGAGCAGGAGCTTCCCAGTAGCGCTGAAACTGACTGAACACACCCCCTTTGAATGGTAGCATCTTAGAATGGACAAAGTCTGCTTGTTCACGGCATCCCAGATGTGAATAGACGGAGCTGTGGCTAAACAAAGATAGCATCCAACAGCTGTGATACACCTGTTACAGACGTTTCCATTGCTAAGGCTGGCGCATACTTATGTCTGAAACATGGAAAAACTACACACCAAAGGACTGTCTACTTAATAAAAAATAACTCGAAACTAAGGCTAAGTTTAAAAAAAAGGAGAGGAAAGAGAAAGGAGAAACAGGGAAAAAAAATACAGACTACTTCCTCAGGCTATAGTCCAACTGCACTTTTGAGAAAATAGATTTTAGACAAACAAACTAGGCAATCACAACTCTAAACAACTTTTCCAAAAAAATGCATGTTCTAGATACATCCTAAGTCTTTATATAATTATGTATATTACGGAGAAATATACAAACATTACACAATAATGAAATATCAAGATATATTTAGTACTTAGTTATATGAAGGAGAGACTGAAAGTGACTACAAATTGTGAAAGGCAATAGGTAGGAAATCACATAAGTAGGTCACAAAGGAAATTTTCAACCGAATAGACATACATCTGGTAAAAGCTAAGTGCATGTCACTCTATGAGACAGTATTTTTTTAAAAAACAGGATTTTATGGGAGAAATACAACTGCTTATCCTTTTAAAAATTAAACTTTTTTTTCTTTGTAGCCATTTTTACTGCTTAAAAAGATTTCCCAGTTCTCTGAAATTTCTAAGTTAAAAAACCATAGTTTTGAACTGTTCTTTTTTCATGAATTGCACCCTATAAAAAGAAACAGACTTATGTTCAGTCTCAGAACACAAGTACTTTTAGTAAAATAATTAATACATGAAAGTGCATTTGCTTCAAATTATAAATCTGCTACAAATATGATACAGGTCTTCTATGATACAGAAATGCTTTTATATCTATAAAAAGAAACTCTGGGCAATCCATATACGGTATTTGTCTATATGTGATGATGTAGCTAGTGGATTTTTAAGAAAGAACACTCAATATTCTCAAAATTTAATATTTCATAAATTACAAAGCAAGTAACTTTCAGTAAACTGAATTACTGAACTTTTCAAAGTCTTATTAAAAAAATCAAATGAGATGGTAAGAACTTATACCAAGAATTTACATCTTAAAACATATAGGTAGGACTATGTTATGAGACTGTTACACATTTAGAGTCCTCTAAACTTACATCAGTAGCAATATTTAAGATTTAAATTACTGGACACTCTCAAGGCCTGCCTTGCTGCTAAGTCGCTTCAGTCGTGTCCGACTCTGCACGACCCCATAGACGGCAGCCCACCAGGCTCCCCGGTCTCTGGGATTCTCCAGGCAAGAACACGGGAGTGGGTTGCCATCTCCTTCTCCAATGCGTGAAAGTGAAGTCGCTCAGTCATGTCCGACTCTTAGCGACCCCGTGGACTACAGCCCACCAGGCTCCTCCGTCCATGGGATTCTCCAGGCAAGAGCACTGGAGTGGGCTGCCATTGCCTTCTCCACAAGGCCTGCCTTACGCAAGGTTACATTAGGTCATTCGGCTTTCTCCTGTAATCTGAAAGTGGCCATGCCTGAAGCTGAGTAGCTGAGATACTCCTCCTGCTGCTGCCCTTCCTGAGCTCACCAGAAAGGCACATCTCACGGACTTAGCGTGTGCCCAGGGACATCCTGTCCTTTCTGATCCCTGCTTCTGGGCGGTCCTGTGTTCCTATGAACTCAGGCTCAGCGAAGTGAAGTGCCTGCCCGGGGTCGCAGGCCGCGGTGCAGAGCCAGCCTCTAGAGGCGCGTGCTGTCAGGCGCTAGCTGCCACACTTTCTCCGGAAAGTCAACCCTACCAGCGATCCGTAACCGTTCTTCACTCTCCGTCTCCAGGACACACAGGGCCCCCCTCTCTCTTAAATAGCTTGATTCGCTTATTTGCGGCTGTGCCGGGTTCTCGCAGCTGCACGGCGCCTCTCGAGCTGCGGAGCGCGGGCTTCTCGCTGCGGGCGCCTCCTGCTGCGGAGCGTGGGCTCTAGGCTGCGCAGAGCTCCAGGTCCTTCGGCGGCGGAGGCACGTGGACTCAGGAGTTGCGGCTCCCGGGCTCCAGGGCACAGGCTCAGGAGTTGTGGTGCCTGGGTTTATTTGCTCCGTGGCCTGCGGGATCTTCCCGGACCAGGGGTCAAACCTGTGTCTCCTGCATCGGCAGGCGGATTCTTTACTATGGAGCCACCAGAGAAGCCGATAAGGGTCTCTTAAAATTACAAATGGATTTCATAAGAATCAAAGTTTTAAAGGATTTTTTTTTTTTTCATCCCCACCCCACTCCAGTACTCTTGCCTGGAAAATCCCATGGACTGAGGAGCCTGGTAGGCTGCAGCCCATGGGTTCGCGAAGAGTCAGACACGACTGAGTGACTTCCCTTTCACGTTTCACTTTCATGCACTGGAGAAGGAAATGGCAACCCACTCCAGTATTCTTGCCTGGAGGATCCCAGGGATGGGGGAACCTGGTGGGCTGCCGTCTATGGGGTCACACAGAGTCGAACACAACTGAAGCGACTTAGCAGCAGCAGTTTGCCTTGATGCAGCATAGTAAACATTGAATTTTAAAAACAAGATTTTAATATGGACCATTAAGTGTACCAATGGCTGAGACGGTATAAAGCATCTGCCTACAATGCAGGAGACCTGGGTTTGATCCCTGGGTCGGGAAGATCCCCTAGAGAAGGAAATGGCAACCCACTCTAGTACTCTTGCCTGGAAAATCCCATGGACAGAGGAGCCTGGTAGGCTACAGTCCATGGGGTTGCAAAGAGTTGGACACGACTGAGCAACTTCATTTCACTTTACTTCTTCTATACTGGACATTACTACTAATGTTGGACCCAGCATCCCTTCCTTCCTTCTTTCTTAAGAAAGCTCTGATTTTATTCAGGAATCCATGCCTCCCTCATGCAATACAAGCGATTCAGGGGAAAGACACTGCATAGTCATAGTCTACGCCCATTGTGATAAGACCTCCACACATCCCACAATCCTTCTCATCCCTCCCCTTCACCCCCGACATCAGTGATTCAGTTCAAGGCTTTGCTCACATCTTAAAATGACTCACTCAGGCTAAAAGGCAGTACTAATTTATTATTATTTTTTAAAATATTCATGTATTTGGCTGCACTGGGTCTTAGTTGCGACATATGGGATCTGGTTCCTTAACTAGGGCTCAATCCTGGGCTCCCTGCATTGGGAGTGAGAGGTCTTAGCCACTGGACCACCCAGGGAAGACCCAGGAAGCACTGATTTTAGGTTGTGGTTTTGAAAGAGGATTTTATTCTCTTTCCCACTTGATGAAAAGGCAAGGAAGCATATAACTCCAACCCTTCTATAACACAAATACAGCAGCCTCGTGGGTGAAGCCGGTGCTGTGGACGGTAGAGGGGAAGGGCTGGGAAGCACACTGGGGCTCCTGAATCAGCAAAGGCAGGCGGGCACCCTCCCTCTGCACTCCTGGGCAATGATCAATTTCCTTCTTTTCAGTCATGAGAGGGCCTGTGGAAGACACTAAGTCATGCAATGAACTGCCTATAGGGACCTATTCCAGACAGAGCTCTCTCTCCTTGACTTGCCTTAAGGATCAAGTGTCAGATTCTTACCTCCTCACACAGTCTTAGGTGGGCTGAACAAACGCTGCCAGAGAGAAGAGATGTCCCCTTAGGGTCTACTCAAAGCACAGCTACTGTACTCAGACGGCAACTAGACCATACCTTCCCGAACACAGGCATTCATTCTCCCACATTCCAAAGGGGGGATTCTGAAACTTCTCCCACTACCTCAGCACCTCCTCACCCTCAGATGATGAAATATCAACAAAAGCCATCAGAGAGGATCTTCCTTATTTTCCCACCTCCAAACCTACCAGTTTTCCTGCATTTGAACCTACACTCCCTTCATTCCTAATGACTGCAGATAATTTCTTCCTGCCCAACTCTCTCTCCCGAAGTATTCCGCTATTTCATTTAGCCAGCTGCTCAAACAAGAAACTTCTATTCTAAACAGAGCTCTGTCCTTGACTTGATCAAAATCTGACACTTTTGATCCTTAAGGCAAGTCAAGGATAGTCAAGTTAGTCTCTACTCCTTCCTCTCCATCATGCCCCCAATCCACTCTATCAGAAAGACTGCTGGATCTACCTCTAAAATCTAAGCCCTCTTTGCCTACTTCTGTTTTCACTAGTTTAAAATGTCTTTTGCTTGGACTACTGCAAGAGTCTCCCAGTTTTCTGGAGGCTCTTTCCTCTCTGTTCTTAGTAGCGCAGAGAGTGATGTACTCAGAGTATAAATTAGATCACATAAACTCCCTTGCCTACAACTCTCCGGTGATGGACTCTGTACTCAGTAGGAATGCAAACTCCTCTCCATGACCTGCGAAGCCCCACGTGACTGACCCAGCCTCTTTCAAAGTTCATCTCAGAGGCCTTACTCCAGTCCCACTAACCTTCCTGCTTCTTGATTCAGCGTTGGGGCCCCCGCAGCGAAGAGTTAACCCAGCGGGACTGAATTCACCATCACTGGAATGGCCTGCTTGCCAGGGTGTAAGAACCTGACTTCTGAAATGTTTCCTGTGTTGAAAGGCTATTCTGTCCATCTGGGGCACCGAATACCTGCCTTCTCCTGGGAGCATGCTATTTCAGTTGTCCTGGCTCTATATCTATGCCATCAGCCCCCAATAACAAATCTTGGTCTCTGAGTCTTCAGCAGGCTACCCTGGGCAGAAGCTGGTAGAAGCAGGTTCTGTGTGACCCCCGGAGCAATGTTTTGAAAGAGACATAGGTCTAGGAGCACCATGCCTTGATCCTCTAGGACCACTGGAGGTGTGGCGGGTCTAGGAGTCTGAAACCAGGCCTGGGTCTGGAGCCCCCAGACCACCCTCTGGCCGTCGCCGTTTAGCATCATTTTTGGCCCGGCTAAATCTTACCACTCCTGAGAGCCACCGCTTCGCTGCTATCACCCTGTCGTCTTTTACCACGTTGATCACCATCTCAGATCATGCTATTTTAAAAAATGCACTCATTTATCGCCTGCCTCCCTCGAGAGTAGGACTCAGCAAACTTTTACTGTAAAAGAGACAAAACTGAAGATATTATGCAGGTTCTTATGTAATACAAGAAAACAATTTTCTTTTGTGGAAAACAAATTTCCACAAAAGTTTTATTGATGACATTCACTGAGTGAAAATTTTTATAATATTGATCTACTAATGAGAATTAATTTTTTTGAGGGGGAATATTAATTCACTTAAGTGGGGTTCAAAGTCAATGTTCTTTATTTTTTTAAAAAATTACAAATGTTCATCTGTTAATGATGACCTATAATGATTTTCAGTTCTGACAATGTCTCACAGATAGGCACTGTCAAATACGAATATCAGTGCGAAAGCAAATGATTTTAACTGAATATGTTAATCACTTGGAAGGCATTCAGAAAACTGTATTAGCGTTCTGGCCTGATGTTTGTCTTTTTAGCATGTATTATATTGGAGAATAATAACTATAAATTGAACATTAGGTGGAAGTTCCTCAACTGTACAGTTAAACAGATTTTTTAAATATGGCAATTTTCTTTACACTTGTATCAAGATCTAAAAAAAATGCTGCTGGAACTGAAATTTGAGCCCAGAAAATATACTTGCTGCAAATTTGTGTGGGAAGGGGAATCTGGTGTCTTAATTTCTGACGGGGTGAGACATGCACAGCGCAGTTCAGCATGGCTTGTGATTCAAGGATTAGCTGTCACCAAATGACTCTCCTGCAGCACTGTAATTTCAACGTGTGTAACTGTAACTGTAGTCTCCTTGTAACTTCAGGTTGATCATTAAGAAACACTATCAAATCTGCAGCAAAAACTCATTTCCAAAGCCATTCAGTTTTCCATAATAGAGACTGAGGGCAGTTCATCTCAGAAAAACTTCAGTCCTGGCTCTGAGTGACAGAAACTGCAAAGAACAACAGCAAAAAAATGTCACTACTGCTGACCCACTAACCTGCTGTGGCAGGGCAAGCCGGACACGCTCCCTCTATTTCTGACAGAAGTTAATGGAGTTGATGATGGTTAAGGCTATGAGAGCAAATAAAGTTAACTGCTGACTCTCAAAAACAAAATACTGAGGTTCAATTATACATGACTGAAATATTTTTCACAAAGCAGCTGCTGAGGAATAACACGGTGAATAAACCACAGGCTTCAAGTGCCTTTAAAGTTTATAAGCCTTGTAAATTTTACAAACTGTCCTCTTTTCTGCTCTTGCTCCACACATATTTTTACCACCCTCAGCTATAGTACATCTTAACAGATTCCACTTCAGGTTGTACTGAATTAATGTTTTCTTAAGTTATTTGAAAATATTATCTTTTCAAGTTGTTCCATGGAGACCATTTATAGAGGCAAATTGTCACTTAAAAGTAAGCACTGATTCCTCCAATAAACAACTGGCAACATCTGTCAGCCTATCAAGAACCATTCAGAATCATCTGTCCCCTTTTTTGCCTGTCTTTAGTGACTACTGATGTTGTTCGCAAAGCCCTCAATTGTTTTAGCAATAGTTCTTGGCAAAAGATCTTAAACAAGTTTATTTTGTCTGGACACTCATTCATTGCAGCCAAACATGACTTAATTCAGCCAGCAATAAACAGCTTGTCCTAATTAGGTAACAAATGAGTCATTCAGAACCTTACTTAGGTTTTAGCCAAATTTTATTTTTATTTTTTGAAGAAATTCTGTTGTGATGAGATACTGTGTTGTTTAAATAATTCTTAAATTCTATTTTTTTTTAATTTATTTTCGGCCGCACCACACTGCATGCAGGATCCGAGCTCGCTGACCAGGGACTGAGCCTGAGCCGCTTGCAGTGGGAGCCTGGAGTTCCAGGCACTGGACCGCCAGGGAAGTCTCAAGATACTGTTTTAAAGTTCCTAATTTTTCTGATGTTTGCCTTCCTGTGACCTGGGGATACTGCAATAATTCAGTGTGAAAATGCTGACATATACTGTATTCCTTCAGCACAGCTACAGTATCACTGCATAAAAAGCACAATGTTTTACCATCTCATTTGACAACAAAATCCACACTTCACTGCGCCTTTATAGTTTGACACAAATCCAGCCTATTTTTCCTTTCCCCTCTCTTGTTTCGCCAGAATAGATATGCCATGGTTAAAAACCAAATGGCAGCAAGGTGGGTACACCTAGAGAAAGTTGTATTCAGTGAGATAAGTCAGAGAAAGACAGATACTGTGCGACATCACTCATATGTAGCACCTAAAAACCAATACACATGGACGTATACGCAACCCAGAAACAGACTCATGGATACAGAGCGCGAACAGAGGCGTCCTAAGGAGAGCGGGAAGCGGTGGGGCAGAGGAGGGGCCGGAGATCAGAGATACAACCTGCTTTGTACAAAACAGGTAAGGATATATTGTATAGCACAGGGGAAGTATAGCCATTGTCGTAATGACTTTTAGTGGTATATAAGCTATAAAAAATGAGTCACAGTGTTGTATACCTGAAAGTTATATAATGCTGTATATCAACCATACTTCAACAACAACAAAATGTTGTGGAATATAGCAATACATGCAGCACTCAAAACCTGTTAAGCTTTAAAATAGAACCACTGTGACCTGTAGTGTGCCAAGCTGCACTGGAAAGTGATGGGCGCTAAAAACAGTCTCCGCCTGCCACGAGAGCACCGAAGCCGCCGTGGACAGTGCGTGACTCCACAGGCAGGGCCGTGTCCAGAAGCCTTATCTGTGGACACTGAAATCTGAATCCCTCACTGCTCATGTTTTGTGAAATTTTATTCTTCCTTTGATATTTTCCAACTATTTAAATGACTAAAAACTATACTTAGTCATGGGCTGTACAAAAACAGGTGGTGGGATGATGTGGCCCAAGGGTGCTAAGCCTGCGAACCTCTGCTCCTGAGTGTAGCCCAAGAGAGCACGGCCAGTGTCTGCTGTGCCGAATACATTTGTGGTTAAATAGTCAAATCACAAAACCATGCTTTATCCTGGAGGAGAAGGAAATGGGTACAAACCAGTGGGAAATGTTTTCTTATCAGACTATTAATTCTTACTGTCTTATATGAACTGAAATTGAGTTGAAAAAGCCTAAGCTATTATAATATCTACAAACAACTGACATGCATTTGTTCATCTAAGAGGTTTGTAACTTCACAAAGTCATGGTCAAATTCAATAATAAAAAGTTATTTTCAAATCTTTACATGTTCTGTTGATCTAACATATGCAATAATTTTGATGATTATATAAAAATAGTAATTGAAAAGTTTTTAAATCTAGGCAATAAAATTTACTGATTCATACTTAAGATCAAATTTTAACTTTATTCCTACCAGCTATATGACATTGGCAAGTTAATACCTGCTGCTGCTGCTGCTAAGTCGCTTCAGTCGTGTCCGACTCTGTGCGACCCCATAGACGGCAGCCCAACAGGCTCCCCCGTCCCTGGGATTCTCCAGGCAAGAACACTGGAGTGGGTTGCCATTTCCTTCTCCATTGTGTGAAAGCGAAAAGTGAAAGTGAAGTCGCTCACTCGCGACCGACTCCTAGCGACCCCATGGACTGCAGCCTACCAGGCTCCTCCATCCATGGGATTTTCTAGGCAAGAGTACTGGAGTGGCTTGCTATTGCCTTCTCCGAGTTAATACCTACTATGGAGAATTCTTGTGACGACTAAATAGGTATTACAAGTAAAGTGCTTACAACAATTCTGAGCATACTAAGAAAATCAAAATATATTAGTTTAAAAAAAATTACTGTAGATTGGACTCAGTATCATGACATTAAAATGATGTATTCTTGACTTTTAAAAAACCCAAAATA
The DNA here is from genome assembly GCA_006410635.1 of Cephalophus harveyi. Classification (NCBI taxonomy): domain Eukaryota; kingdom Metazoa; phylum Chordata; class Mammalia; order Artiodactyla; family Bovidae; genus Cephalophus; species Cephalophus harveyi. Next base: position 67,053 of record SJYT01084964.1, on the reverse strand, counting down.
GTTCAGCTATCTTATTACTCTATAAAAATGTAGGCTGTCACTACTTAACAATTTGAGTAAAATAGAAAGTGATAGATTTCCTTACCTGACATGTCTGCTGAATCACCTATAATGGAAAAGTAGCAGAAAAACAATGATCCAGAAACAGCATAAACACTATATGCAAAATTTATAAAAACTCAACTACCATAAGATAATTTTAAATAATTTAAATAACTGTCATATATAAAATTATGTAAAATTGAGTATACTGTAAGTGAAGCCACTAATTTCAATTATATATGCATATTAGTATTATATGCATATGACCTTTCAATCTTTAGATCAGTATTTTCTTTAGTGACTTACATGAAACTATAAAAACGTTTAAAATAGTACTGATATGGTTTAAAATTGATATGACTTTATTTTGGTTTACAAATGCCCTGCTAATAGATCCTTCGGGCTAGATCTAAATCATCTGAAAGAAATGATGGTAAAAGTTGGCATGTAACTCAAGGAAAGGAAGGCTCTTAATTCAGGCCACAAACTAACCCCTTTCTTATTTTTTTTAACTAGACATTTTCTGTCTGAGTAAAAGATTGCCAAAAAAGAAAATACGAAATTCATTGTAATTTACAGTAGAAATACTTATTAATAAAAAATTTAGAGTCAATAATCTTTAGCAAGAAAGAAAGCAGAAAACTCTAGAAACCTTTTTTAGAGAGACAGTTGTTTTCTGCTTTATTAGAACTGAATGTCCCTGTGTGCTTCAGTTGTGTCCAGCTCCGTGTGACCCCATGGACCACAGCCCGCCAGGCTCCTCTGTCCGTGGGATTTTCCAGGCCAGGATACTGGAGTGGGTTGCCATTTCCTTCTCCAGGAATATAAGCTATAAAAAATGAGTCACAGTGTTGTATACCTGAAAGTTATATAATGCTGTATATCAACCATACTTCAACAACAACAAAATGTTGTGGAATATAGCAATACATGCAGCACTCAAAACCTGTTAAGCTTTAAAATAGAACCACTGTGACCTGTAGTGTGCCAAGCTGCACTGGAAAGTGATGGGCGCTAAAAACAGTCTCCGCCTGCCACGAGAGCACCGAAGCCGCCGTGGACAGTGCGTGACTCCACAGGCAGGGCCGTGTCCAGAAGCCTTATCTGTGGACACTGAAATCTGAATCCCTCACTGCTCATGTTTTGTGAAATTTTATTCTTCCTTTGATATTTTCCAACTATTTAAATGACTAAAAACTATACTTAGTCATGGGCTGTACAAAAACAGGTGGTGGGATGATGTGGCCCAAGGGTGCTAAGCCTGCGAACCTCTGCTCCTGAGTGTAGCCCAAGAGAGCACGGCCAGTGTCTGCTGTGCCGAATACATTTGTGGTTAAATAGTCAAATCACAAAACCATGCTTTATCCTGGAGGAGAAGGAAATGGGTACAAACCAGTGGGAAATGTTTTCTTATCAGACTATTAATTCTTACTGTCTTATATGAACTGAAATTGAGTTGAAAAAGCCTAAGCTATTATAATATCTACAAACAACTGACATGCATTTGTTCATCTAAGAGGTTTGTAACTTCACAAAGTCATGGTCAAATTCAATAATAAAAAGTTATTTTCAAATCTTTACATGTTCTGTTGATCTAACATATGCAATAATTTTGATGATTATATAAAAATAGTAATTGAAAAGTTTTTAAATCTAGGCAATAAAATTTACTGATTCATACTTAAGATCAAATTTTAACTTTATTCCTACCAGCTATATGACATTGGCAAGTTAATACCTGCTGCTGCTGCTGCTAAGTCGCTTCAGTCGTGTCCGACTCTGTGCGACCCCATAGACGGCAGCCCAACAGGCTCCCCCGTCCCTGGGATTCTCCAGGCAAGAACACTGGAGTGGGTTGCCATTTCCTTCTCCATTGTGTGAAAGCGAAAAGTGAAAGTGAAGTCGCTCACTCGCGACCGACTCCTAGCGACCCCATGGACTGCAGCCTACCAGGCTCCTCCATCCATGGGATTTTCTAGGCAAGAGTACTGGAGTGGCTTGCTATTGCCTTCTCCGAGTTAATACCTACTATGGAGAATTCTTGTGACGACTAAATAGGTATTACAAGTAAAGTGCTTACAACAATTCTGAGCATACTAAGAAAATCAAAATATATTAGTTTAAAAAAAATTACTGTAGATTGGACTCAGTATCATGACATTAAAATGATGTATTCTTGACTTTTAAAAAACCCAAAATAGTTCAGCTATCTTATTACTCTATAAAAATGTAGGCTGTCACTACTTAACAATTTGAGTAAAATAGAAAGTGATAGATTTCCTTACCTGACATGTCTGCTGAATCACCTATAATGGAAAAGTAGCAGAAAAACAATGATCCAGAAACAGCATAAACACTATATGCAAAATTTATAAAAACTCAACTACCATAAGATAATTTTAAATAATTTAAATAACTGTCATATATAAAATTATGTAAAATTGAGTATACTGTAAGTGAAGCCACTAATTTCAATTATATATGCATATTAGTATTATATGCATATGACCTTTCAATCTTTAGATCAGTATTTTCTTTAGTGACTTACATGAAACTATAAAAACGTTTAAAATAGTACTGATATGGTTTAAAATTGATATGACTTTATTTTGGTTTACAAATGCCCTGCTAATAGATCCTTCGGGCTAGATCTAAATCATCTGAAAGAAATGATGGTAAAAGTTGGCATGTAACTCAAGGAAAGGAAGGCTCTTAATTCAGGCCACAAACTAACCCCTTTCTTATTTTTTTTAACTAGACATTTTCTGTCTGAGTAAAAGATTGCCAAAAAAGAAAATACGAAATTCATTGTAATTTACAGTAGAAATACTTATTAATAAAAAATTTAGAGTCAATAATCTTTAGCAAGAAAGAAAGCAGAAAACTCTAGAAACCTTTTTTAGAGAGACAGTTGTTTTCTGCTTTATTAGAACTGAATGTCCCTGTGTGCTTCAGTTGTGTCCAGCTCCGTGTGACCCCATGGACCACAGCCCGCCAGGCTCCTCTGTCCGTGGGATTTTCCAGGCCAGGATACTGGAGTGGGTTGCCATTTCCTTCTCCAGGGGATCTCCTCGACCCAGGGACTGAACCCAGGTCTCTTATGTCTCCTGCACTGGCAGGTGGGTTCTTTACCACTAGCGCCACCTGGGAAGCCTATGAAATTATTGTTTCAAGGACATATTGATAATGTAGATGTATTGTGTCCTGACCTGGAATATGAGAGAAAAAGCAATAAACTTGACTTTGCTGAGAAGACCAGTCAGGATATACCGCTTCCAGATGTGAACATGCTCTGATGACAACTGAATGGCGACAGGCCTGGGAGCTCTGTCACAGAAAGAGCGGCGCACAACTGCGGGTTTGGGTTTTGGAAAACAGGCTTATCCTGGAATATCTGTGGGCCTGGGGCAAATAAAGAGTACAGATAAAGACCTAACCATCACACGTCTAAATATTGTAGGTGCCCCAAAATGAGGACTGGTGAATCGCAATGAAAGAGATTTCTGTTCTATATGAGGAAGCATTTTACAACAGAGCTTCCTAAGGAGAGGTTAGGAACACTTACATATAAAAACATTCCTTCAGGCCCACAATAGACAACTGTTTCTCCTAAATTCATAGTCAGAGAAACATTGATTGAAACCAGTAAAATGACGCAAAGGAACCATTCTCCAATGGTTTCTTAGGTCAATTTACAAAGGCAATAGAAATAACAGCAAAAATAAACAAACGGGACCTAAGGAAATTTAGAAGCTTTTGCATAGCAAAGGAAACCATAAATAAAATGAAAAGACAACCTACAGATTGGAAGAAAATATCTGCAAATAATTTGACCAACAGGGCTTAATTTCCAAAATATACAAACAGCTCATAGAACTGAATGACAAAAAACAAACATCCCAATCAAAAATCAGAAGAAGACCTAAACAGACATTTCTCCAAAGAAGACATACTGTTCAATATCACAAATTATTAGAGAAATGCAAACCAATCACTTGATACAGGTCAGAATGGCTATCCTCAGAAAGTCTACAATTTTTTTCAAGGGTGTGGAGAAAAGAGAACCTTTCTGCGCTGTTAGAATGTATGCATGTGTGTGTCCCTCAGGCGTGTCTGACTCTGCGACCCCATGGACTGGAGCCCACAAGACTCCTCTGTCCATGGGATGCTCCAGGCAAGAATACTGGAGTGGGCTGCCATTTCCTCCTCCAGAGGACAGTGTTGCTAGGAATGTAAATTGGTGTAGCCACTATGGAAAACAGCATGCAATTCCTCAAGAAACTAAGAACAGAGTTGCCATATGATCTTGCAATCCCACTCCTGGGCATATATCCAGAGAAAACTCTACTTTGAAAAGATACCTGCATCCTAATGTTCACAGCAGCACTATTTACAAGAGCCAAGATATGGAAGCAACCTAAATGTCCATCAGCAGATAAATGGTTAAAGAAGACGTGGGACATATACACACAATGGAATAACACTCAGCCTTAAAAAGAATGCACCAGTGCACCTGCAGCAGCACGGGTGGCCACAGAGACTACCACACTAAGTGAGCAAGTCAGAAAGAGAAAGGACAGACTCCACACGACACACATGGATGTGGAATCTAAGACACGACACAGACTAGCTCACTAATAAAACAGGAACAGACTCACAGACATGGAAAACAAATCAATGGTTACCAAAGGAGAGAGGATACGGGGGAGGGAGGAACTGGAAGTCTGGGACTAGCAGATACAAACTACTATATATAAAGCAGATAAACAACAAGGTCTCACTATGTACCACAGGAAACTATATTCAATATCCTGTGATAACCCGTAACAGAAAAGAACTGAACTACCCTGCTGTACATCAGAATCCAACACATCATGTGTCAACTATACATCAAGAAAATGCAAATAACAAATAAATTCAAAGCTCAGAATACTGTGTACGTAACAGGTTAAGAACTGACCTTTCTTTTAAAAAGGAGAAAATTTTTACAGAAAGGAAGATTACAAGGGTCTTTGTGGCATAACTGTAGAACTAATAGATAACAGAGCACCAGTTTCTAACTGATCATATTAAAGCCTAAATTATCTTATTCAAGAAGAAAAAAATGCCTGGAAAGTCGCCTTAGCCACTGAGGCTCACTGAGCCCAGTAAACCCAGTGGCTCTGTCCACGTTACACACTACACAGGGCTGTGAGGGTCTCGCTGAGCCGTCTGCTGTGCCGCAGCCACCCGGCCAGTTACTGGCAGGTCTGTCCTAAAGAGACCTGCCACCTGCTCATCATTTTGTTTGTGGAGTTATGACTTTTGTCAAAATTTTTTAGAGTTGAAAGAAAATAGCAAGATAGGGGATTTCAAAACCAGCTGGCAAATCCGATCACCGCCAAAGGAGAGGGCGAAGGGCTCGCCGACAGCACGGGCTTGGCCTCTCCGCCCGCCAGGGTGTCCCCGGAGGAGAGGCTCTGCCCGCTCATCAGTCACTTCTCAGCTCCCCTTCCTTACCACTCCCGCCTCAGACTCTTCCTTCCTGCTTTACATGCTATTAAATTAAAACTTTCTGCTGCTCAGAAATTTCTGCTAAACGATTAAATCCAACTATTTCGACCACCATAAAATACAATGCTCTTCATTCTGAACTGTCTGAACCAATACAGATAAGCAAAGTGAAAAACAGTACCTGGAAGCAAATAATATGGTAAAACTGGATGTGTGCTTCATGCACAGATGCATTTCAGACAATACACAAAAGTGTTTCAGTCTTTTTCCCCTAGGATACTGAATTAATTTAAAGAAGACAACTACTTAATACTATTTCTTTGTAAAATACAGAAACATACCTACTTGGCCAGTTGCCACTATGTTGATAAATTTGGGGTGCTGATTTACAGTGAGGCACAGAATATCATCATTATGTTCCTGATAAAAACTCTGAGTCCCTATAAAAAAAGAATTTGAAAATTAAATTTGAAAACTTTAACGTGAAATAGTCAAATGCACTTTACTCAGAGTAATAAACTGCTGTGTTTAACTTCCTTGCTTATTTAACATATATTTTTTGAGCACAGTATATATACTTCATCCTAAGGATGTAAACGTGACTGACAAATCCTTAACGCAGTGAACCCTGAAAGGTATAACCCATGTAAAACCAGATTGGAGACATCAAGTGCCACAAGAGAGGTAAAGATCAAAGTGCTATGGAAATATGCAGTGATCTGTTCTTATGAACAGATGGCACTCCTGAACTGACACAAGATTCTGGAAATGTGAAGGTAGTTGGGGCAGGCGTTTCAGGAAGAGGAATACTTGAAGCAAAGATACAAAGGCAGGGAAGCCGTGGGTATGCATACAGATGGCTGGTTTGGCTGAAATACAGGGTAACAAAAAAGAAAAGTGAGAACTATCGTTGGACAGGCAAGTCTGAACTAGAATTACAGAGGATTTTGAAAACAAGCCTATTATTAAATTTTATATTTATGCTGTAGTCAGTGGGAGGTACAGAAAGAATTCTGATCAAAGAAGTAATCTGATTCATCTTGCAGCAGCAACAGTGGAGAGGCCCTAGCGGACTGTGACTGTGCAGGAGGCAAGGAAGGGAGGCTTGTGCAAGCCAAACGGAGAGGCGGGGGACAAGGCCAGGCTGGCAGACTGGGCCCAGGCTACAGGGCGCCATCAACACTAGGTCCTCCAAAGAGCAAGACAAAACCAAAGAAAGCCATTTTTAAGTAACATTTAATAAATCTGACATTACTTTTGAACTTCTTCTCAAAGTAAAATGTGCTTCATATTTCCCAGGGCTGAGTTCAGTTAAAGGAACAAACAAACAATTATATGTGCTACTGACTAAATCAGTAGATCAGCTATCAGATCAGGACTTCTTGGACTATACACACAGCAAAGTACCCGCAGAACGGAGAGAGAGAGGCCGCTGGGGCAGAGGCTCAGTCATCCCTCTACCCCGGCTCTCTACAGTCCATCATTAGGAAGCTGAGTAACTAAAAACCAGGAAACTAAACCAAACGCATGTATAAATATGGAAATGTCTTCACATTCCCGTCCTCACGTAGCGTGCCTGTCTTATCTTCTATACTCTCTGTGAAGGATAAGTGAAGCCTCAGAGGATTTTCTATTTCTAAGAGGCATTTTGTAGTGACCTAAAGTATTGAATAGAAAATTACCATTGATGTGTGTAATCTTGATGCATCTTTTTCTTAAGGAACCTAAAACAGATATACCATATTAATGATTAATACGACCAGGGGTAGGGGATTGACTCACATAATCCATTCTAAAGGTCTTGTAGGTCTTCATAAAACCGTTCAACTTCAGCTTCTTCAGCATTACTGGCTGGGGCACAGACTTGGATTACTGTGATACTGAGTGGTTTCCCTTGGAGATGAACAGAGATCATTCTGTCGTTTTTGAGATTGCATCCAAGTATTGCATTTTGGACTCTTTTGTTGACCATGATGGTTACTCCATTTCTTCTGAGGGATTCCTGCCCGCAGTAGTAGATATAATGGTCATCTGAGTTAAATTCACCCATTCCAGTCCAGTTTAGTTCGCTGATTCCTAGAATGTCGACGTTCACTCTTGCCATCTCTTGTTTCCAATTTGCCTTGATTCATGGACCTGACATTCCAGGTTCCTATGCAATACTGCTCTTTACAGCATTGGTTCTTGCTTCTATCACCAGTCACATGCACAACTGGGTATTGTTTTCGCTTTGGCTCCATCCCTTCATTCTTTCTGGAGTTATTTCTCCACTTATCTCCAGTAGCATATTGGGCACCTAATGACCTGGGGAGTTCCTCTTTTGGTATCCTATCATTTTGCCTTTTCATACTGTTCATGGGGTTCTCAAGGCAAGAATACTGAAGTGGCTTGCCATTCCCTTCTCCAGTGGACCACATTCTATCAGACCTCTCCACCATGACCCGCCCATCTTGGGTTGCCCTGCAGGCATGGCTTGGTTTCATTGAGTTAGACAAGGCTGTGGTCCTAGTGTGATTAGATTGACTAGTTTTCTGTGAGTATGGTTTCAGT
>SJYT01084964.1:0-57890 GCA_006410635.1 Cephalophus harveyi | reverse complement strand
AGTTATGTCCAACCTAGATAGCATTTTCAAAAGCAGAGACATTACTTTACCGACTAAGGTCCGTCTAGTCAAGGCTATGGTTTTTCCTGTGGTCATGTATGGATGTGAGAGTTGGACTGTGAAGAAGGCTGAGCGCCGAAGAATTAATGCTTTTGAACTGTGGTGTTGGAGAAGACTCTTGAGAGTCTCTTGGACTGCAAGGAGATCCAACCAGTCCATTCTGAAGGAGATCAGCCCTGGGATTTCTTTGGAAGGAATGATGCTAAAGCTGAAACTCCAGTACTTTGGCCACCTCATGCCAAGAGTTGACTCATTGGAAAAGACTCTGATGCTGGGAGGGATTGGGGGCAGGAGGAGAAGGGGATGACCGAGGATGAGATGGCTGGATGGCATCACGGACTTGATGGACGTGAGTCTGAGTGAACTCCGAGAGATGGTAATGAACAGGGAGGCCTGGCGTGCTGCGATTCATGGGGTCGCAAAGAGTCGGACACGACTGAGCGACTGAACTGAACTGAACTGAATGAGTGGGAGGATTCAGTTCAGTTCAGTTCAGTTCCTCAGTCATGTCTGACTCTTTGCAACCCCATAGACCACAGCACAACAGGCTTCCCTGTCCATCACCAACTCCCAGAGTTTACTCAAACTCATGTCCATTGAATCAGTGATGCCATCCAACCATCTCATCCTCTTTCGTCCCCTTCTTCTCCTGCCTTCAATCATTCCCAGCATCAGGGTCTTTTCAAATGAGCCAGTTCTTCGCATCAGGTGGCCAGGGGATTGTAGTTTCAACTTCAACATCAGTGGGAGGATTATTCCAACTACGGGGGAAGGGGTGGTGATTTCCAGGCTTTGGGCCTCCACCCGCTCCTTGATCTTTTGACAGTCCCTTGGGGCTGTCATGGCACCTCTGGCTGTGTCATTTCACTTGCTGATTGAGGATCAAGGTCTAGTCTTGTCTGCCATCTTTGTCCCACTTGTATCTAACTGGTTTATGTTGTGTCCTTGGGCTATGTCATTCTTTCAAAAGCTGTGCCCTACCCCTTTCCCTCCAGCTACAATGGTGTGGCCAGAAGGAAAAAAGTATTGATGAAAATACTCCTCCCAAATGCAAAGTATGTTTAAGAACAAGTTTCCCCCAAACCAATATTTAGCCAAAGACTGAAAACTTTCTGAAGTTAGATTATAGAGCAACCTTGATGAATACACAGGAAAACAAAAAACTTGAAATTGAAGGATTCCCAATAGACATGTAATCTCCTGAGCTGAACTTCTAAAAACTTAAAACAATTTAAAATGCACATGGAATGCCTAAGTAATTGAGCAGGATTCTATGGGGTCTTCCTGGAACAGACTCTCCCAGCCTCCTTGTCCTCTGCCTGCCCCTAGCCTGTAGAAAAACTGTAGCCTTGTAGGCCTTCCCTGAGGTCCACAAAGTGAGTTTAATCAGAGGAAAGAGAAAACGCAGAAAGGAAAACAGTCAAGCAAGACAAAATAATAACAGTTCAGCCACTAAACAAAGTCAAGGACCTTTAGTTCCTCCTCGAGGGCTAAACATGATGCTCTGAGTCACATCCTTTGAGCTGTTTTGCAAATACTGAAACCCCTACCAGATGGAAGAAGTTAACTGTCTGCTACCCACAAGGATGAAGACCCCAGACTAGTTGGAAGCAGAAGGTTGATGATGTTGATTCCCACAATTACCTCACCGCCAGTCAGAAGCATGTACTTGAGCTGACACCACCCCGCTCCCTTATCTTGTTTTTAAAAACCTTTCCCTGCCAGCTTTGGGGAGTTCAGAGTCTTTTAAGCACTAACTGTCCTTGACTCCTTGCTTCAAAGTGAAAGTGTTAGTCACTCCACTGTGTCCAACTCTTCAAGACCCCATGAACTGTAACCTGTAGGTTCCTCTGTTTGTGGAATTTTCCAGGCAAGAATACCAGAGCAGGTTGCCATTTCCTGTTCCAGGGGATCTTCCCGACCCAGAGATCAAACCCAGGTCTCCTACATTGCAGGCAGATTCTTTACCATCTGAGCCACCAGGGAAGCCAGGACTCCTTGATTGGTGCCCTGCAATAAAGGCTTCACTTTCATTCACTACAGGGACTTCTCTGGGTTAGATTCCTGATTGCTTAACTTACTTGATCTGTAATTCAGAGCCTGTTGCTGCCTTTCTCCAGGCCTGTTTTCCCCATCAGTAAATTAGGGATAATAATTATCCCCAGGATAAAACTGTCTTCAGGGATTGTGCAAAACAAAACAAAACAAAACACCCTCACTTTTCCTCCTTTGTGTCTCCCTTAGTCTCACACTATTGCCACACTCAGAACATTTTTTTAAAATATGTTTTTCCTTTAATTCACAATAGTCTATTTTGCTTTTAATTGATTAATTCTTGGTTGCGCTGGGTCTTGCTGTTGAGCGGGCTGTTCTTCATTGAGGTGCTTGGGCTTCTCATTGCAGTGGCTTCTCCTTTTGTGGAACACACAGGCTCTAGACACATGGGCTTCAAGAGTTGTGCACAGATTTTAGTTGCTGCCCCCACCCCCACCCCCGCTGGCCCTGGGATGTGGAATCTTCCTGAACCAGGGATTGAACCTGTGTCCCCTGTATTGGAAGGCAGATTCTTATCCACTGTACCAATGGGGAAGTCCCTCAAAACTTCTGATACCAGATGAGTGGCTGTTTTTCCCACACCAAATAATGCTCTGTGACACTACCTCTGTGTCTTACAACCTAACTCAGTTCTGATACTCTGCCTAGAGATATTGTTGCAGGAAGGGGGACCCCTTCCAGAGCCCGAAACTGGGCTCTTGTCTAACATTTGGAAATGAATTGTCCGAGGAGACACATGTGCTGACAAAGCAAGAGATTTTATTGGGAAAGGGCACCTGGGTGGAGAGCAGTAAGGTAAGGGAACCCAGGAGAACTGTTCCGCCGCGTGGCTCACAGTCTCGGGTTTTATGGTAATGGGATTAGTTTCCGGGTGGTCTTTAGCCAATCATTCTAATTCAGAGTCTTTCCTGGTGGCACAGGCATCGCTCAGCCAAGATGGATGCTAGCGAGAGGGATTCTGAGAAGTGGACGGACACGCGGTGTCTCCTTTTGACCTTTCCCAAACTCTTCCGGTTGGTGGTGACTTATTAGTTCCATATTCCTTATCAGGATCTCCTATCATACAACAACTCATGCAAATGGTTGCTATGGTGCCTGGCCAGGGTGGGGGTTTCAATCAGTGTGCTTCCCCTAACAAAACTATCAACTCCTATAGGTGAAGGGCACAGTTCTACAAGACTCTCCCAACCCCACTTCAGATGATAATCACAAGTCCAGGTTGTTCCCTGTGCTTCTGACTGATATACACGACTCCCTCCCTCCTCAGAATCAATTAATTTGCTACAGCAGCTCAGAGAATTCAAGAAAACAGTTCACTTACTGTTGACCAGTGGATCGTAAAAAGATATGATAAAGGCTACAGATGAACATCCAGAAGGAAGGAATGTGGAGGGCCAGATATATGGGGGCTTCCCTGCCCTCTCTTGGTGTGCCCTCCCCCCGCACCACCATGCATTCACCAGTGTAGAAGTTTCTCAGAACCCGGTCCTTTGGAGATTTTTGTGGAGGTTTCATCATGTAGGCATGATTGATCATCAACCCATTTCCAGCCCTCTTCCTTCTCTGGAGAATGAAGGAGTGTGGCTGAAAATTCCAAGCTTTAGATTGTGGCTTGATCTTTCTGGTGACCAGGCCCCGTGCAGGAGCCCACCCAGGGCCACCTGACTAGAACAAAAGATACTGCTGTTACCTAGGAAATTCCAAGGGATTTAGGACCCAGGGATTAAACAAAAGATGCTCCTCCTAGTGCTCTTATCACTTAGCAAATGTCAATGGTTTTAGAAGCTCTGTGCCAGGAACCACGGGCAGAGACCAAAAATGAAAGATGAAAAAAGATAATGCATGTAGAATGCTTTGTCTAGGACCTGGCATATAGAGGGTAGGGGATGTAGCTCAGTGGTAGAGCACATGCTTTGCATGTATGAGGCCCCGGGTTCAATTCCCGGCATCTCCACATTTTTGGGCTTCCCTCGTGACTCAGCTGGTAAAGAATTTGCCTGCAATGAGGGATACCTGGGTTCAGTCCCTGGGCTGGAAAGATCCCCTGGAGAAGGGAAAGTCTGCTCACTCCAGTTTTCTGGCCTGGAATATTCCACAGTCCATGGGGTCACAAAGAGTTGGACACTACTGAGCAACTTTCACTTTGAAACTTCCCTTGTAGCTTAGTCGGTAAAGCATCTGCCTGCAATGCAGGAGACTTGAGTTCAGTTCCTGGGTCAGGAAGTTCCCCTGGGGAAGGAAATGGCAAACTACTTCAGTATTCCTGCCTGGAGAATTCCATGGACAGAGGAGCCTGGCAGGCTACAATTCATGGATTGGCAAGAGTTGGACATGACTATCATCTTTCTTTCTGGCATGTAAAAACTGCTCTGTAAATGTTAACTCATTATTTTAAGATGCTGTTAGCAGTGGAGAATGAATCTGGTGAGGGGATGGAAAGAGTTATGAAGCTAAAGACGAAAAGGTTAAGAATCAAGCAAGAAGCTTTACGTTTAAGAAAGAAAAATAATTTATGTTTTCCAAAGCCTGGCCTATATTCCTATTCACCACAATAGCTACAGCAGCAATTCACAGAATGTAGTCTGGGGACATCTGAGAATCCCCCAAACCTTTTGAGGGAGTCACTGAGGCCTTTTTTCATTCTCATTTTTTCACCCGCATTCCCTGGCATTTCCTAGAGGCTTATGCTCATATGATGTCACACCTGACGAACACAGAAGCAGATATGAGAAATCCAGCTGTCTTTTATTAAGCTAGGCATTAACAATGCTTGCCAAAAATGTAAAACAATGACAGTTCTATCGATTAAGTTTTTTGAAAAATATTTATGTTAACACTGTTGTTGTTAAGTTGTTGTGTCCGACTATTTGAGACCCCATGGACTGTAGCACACCAGGCTTCCCTGTCCTTCACTATGTCCAGGAGTTTGCTCAAACTCTTTTCCATTGAGTGGATGATGTTATCTAACTATCTCACCCTCTGCCGCCCCTTTCTCCTGTTGCCTTCAATCTTTGCCATTGTCAGGGTCTTTTCCAATGAGTCAGTTCTTTGCCAAAGTATTGGATCAGCTTCAGCATCAGTCCTTGCAATGAATATTCAGGGTTCATTTCCTTTAGGATTGACTGGTTTGTTCTCCTTGCAGTCCAAGGGACTCTCAAGAGTCTTCTCCAGTCCCACAATTTGAAAGCATCAATTCTTCGGCACTCAACATACACATTAACTATTGTTAATTTAAAATGAATAAATAAAATGTTAAAGATTTCTCCTTTAATTTCAGGTACAGTAAATATCAATAAATATAACCCACAAAAAAGCTTTAAAAAGCTCTTAAATTCTCATTTGTTAATAGTGGGAAGGGTCCTAAAACCAAAAAGTTGGTCTAGAGGAGCACGTGACATGCCATGGGACCAAACAGTTTGGCATTGTAGCAGGTAATCACTGGATTGAAGTGGGCTCTACTTTTATATTCAGAGCTTATTTCATCATTGGCAAGACTTTTAGGAGTTTTATGAGGATCTTGGAATCAAAGTTTCCATAATGTATCATTTCCTTGGCTTCTGAGCAACTCTTCTGATTAGGGCAGAGCTCCATTAGTTGTAAAAGTCATCGAACCCCTCAGAACAGAGCAAGCAAAGGGGAACATGAAGTCCACTGCTAAGAACTCAGACTGTGACCTCCACTTGTACTCAGTTTCCAGCACAAACTCCCCTTATTTCACGTCAGTTCTTACTTCATTCATCTTGGAATTGCCAATTTCATTTGCAATAAACTGAAAACCACTCAAACCTTTACTTAGAAGTTAGATTACACCTTTGCTTTTTTCTTTTTTAAAATATTTCTATATTTACTTGACTGTGGCGGGTCTTAGTTGCAACATGCAAGATCTTTAGTTGAGGCATGTGGGACCAAATTCCCTGACCAGGGATTGAACCCTTCCCCTCTGCATTGGTGTCTTAGCCACTGGACCCCAGGGAAGTCCTACTTTTGCTTTTTGTTGCCCTTGTTATGTTCCAGAACTCCTGGCATTTCTTTCCAAGATATAAATGATCATATTTTATACCATGTGACTCCATCCTAACTGACCACAGCAGACTGAACTGGAATTGGATACTTAATTCAAAGGTAGCCATTCATAGTTTAATCTGTAATGTGTTTTCTGCTAGACTGATGATGGCTTACCTGTCCTTTTTTTTTTTTTTTTTAATCATCTAGGAGCATGCTCATACTTTTCTGATGATTAAAAAAAAAATACAAGGGGCTGATTTAAAAGACTGATTCCCAGGCCTCTCTGTCTTGGAGATTCTGATTCAGAGATTTGGATGGGGCTTGTGAATTAGTTTGTCTAATAAGTTTCTAGGTGTGTCTTCTCAGTGAAACGTGAAAGTGTTAATCACACAGTCACGTCTGATGGACGGTAGCCCATCAGGATCCTCTGTCCATGCAATTCTCCAGGCAAGACTATGGAGTGGGTTGCCATTCCCCTCTCTAGGGAATCTTCCCCACCCAGGGACTGAACCCGGCTCTCCAGTATTGCAGGCATATTCTTTACCACCTGAGCCACCAGAGCAGTGTAGAAAGTGGTGCCTGTTTTACAAAGCCATTGGGATACCCACGGTATGGAAAAGGACAGAGATTTTCCATCTTCATGACCACACCAGCTACTTGGGTCCACTGCAGAGATTCTAAGTAGATCTAGTCTGGGGTCCAGGAATCACCATTTTATGCCCCCAGGTGTTGAGTGATGTGAACACTCAACTTTGAGAACAGCCAATTATGAGATAGTTTCAGCAGATTATTTTGCTTCTGCAATTCCCTACCACGAAAGACCAAATTTTTACATTTTAATTATTTATTTTTGGCTGTGCTAGATCTTCGTTGCTTCGAGTGCTTTCTCTTATTGCACCAAGCAGGGGCTACTCTCTGTTTGTGGTGCTCGGGCTTCTCACCGTGGTGGCTTCTCTTGCTGTGGCTCCCTGGCTCTAGAGCACAGCTTTAGAAGTTGTGGCACACAGGCTTAGTTGCTCCACCACGTATAGGACCTTCCCTGACCAGGAGTCAAACCCTGTCTCTTTCATTGGTAAGTGGGTGGTTTTTTTTTTTTTTTTTAAACCATTGAGCCACCTGGGAAGCCCTACTTTTTTTTTTTTTTTTAATGAAAGGTCATATTGGAGTGGATACAATTTTGGAACAGACCACTATCTCTGCTATGGGGGAAGGTCGAGCAGGATGAAGGGTACAGGGAAACCTAAGGATGGCTCTGCAATATTTAGGACCTGAGGCTGGAGTAGGGACGAGGCAGGAGGGGCCTCGACAGAGAAGTTCCTTTCCTTCCAGTCCTCCTGACAATTGCTCTATCCAAACTCCACCAAACACCAGCCCCGACCCTAACACTGATCACGTGCCTGACAATTAGAACCGGTTGGAACAGTTATGCAATGTTGTAAATGCCTTTGTAAACTGCAGCACATACTACCTTGGTGAAGACAGCAAATTACACCCTGGATCTTCCCATCCCTGGAATCTCAATAGTAGCTGCACACAGGCCACCCAGAGGGAAATCAGGATGTCAGCTTTCAGAGAGGTACTTACCTTTACCATCAGACGATCCTATCACTTATTTTC
Source organism: Cephalophus harveyi (assembly GCA_006410635.1). NCBI lineage: Eukaryota > Metazoa > Chordata > Mammalia > Artiodactyla > Bovidae > Cephalophus > Cephalophus harveyi. The sequence goes on along the minus strand of SJYT01084964.1, from coordinate 50,153 downwards.
CAAGAAGGTCCAATTACACTTCTTTCTGGAAAGAACTTAATCACTTGTACCAGCTTGATTTGGTGTCATAGGTATTCTGTTTCTCCTACTAGAAAAGTGTTCTCTGGTCACCTCTCAAGATTCACAATGAACCTCTGTCTACCTCAGGCTCCAAAAAGCAAGCTTTATTTTTCTCGGTAGGAGTCTATCCCCATCTATCAAACTATTGCTGCTGTTTAGTCACTAAGTCATGTCTGACTCTTTGCATAACCCCAGGCTCCTTTCTCCGAGGGATTTCCCAGGCAAGAATACTGGAGGGGGTTGCCATTTCCTTATATATTGGCTTATTTATATTGTTTTCTTCTTTCCTTCATGAGAATTTAGGTTCTATAGGAGGGCATAGTTTTGGTCTGTTTTGTTCTGGCCTAAAACAGTGCCTGGTTCTCAGTGGACTTTTAGTAAGTATTTGTTGAAGGGATGAATACAAAGGTTTTGTTTCTCTCCAGGTTGGGGATGGGAGGATAGGGTGGCTGAAGCTTTGCTGAACCAATGGACAGGAGGGAGTGTTGGCTTCTGGGGTCCAGGGTTAGGCAAGGAATTTATTTAAGAGCTATCTGGCAAAGACACAATCAGAATGGGAGTTTAATGTAGAGGAGATTCAAGGTCCTCAGCCTGGGCAAACACAAAGCACTAAGACCAAAGGGGCTGGCAGAAAGGAACCAAGGATGGACCACAGAGCCCAGAGGTTGGACGTAAGGTCCACGGGTGAGCAGAGGGAAACGGAAGCAGGTGCATCAGCATGGGTACACCTGAACAAGTTCTGCTTCCTGCCGACTTCCCGTTGTAAGTGAAAGTTGATCAGTCATGATCTGACTCTCTGCGACCCCATGGACTGTAGCCCACCAGGCTCCTCTGTCCATGGGATTCTCCAGGCAAGAATACTGGAGTCTTTGTTGGCAAAGTAATGTCTCTGCTTTTGAATATGCTATCTAGGTTGGTCATAAATTTCCTTCCAAGGAGTAAGCATTCGGGCTTTAAAAATGGAATTTGGGTTCTTTTTAAATTTTTATTTTTGGCTGTGGTGGGTCTTTGACGCTGCACGTGGGCTTTCTCTGGTTGTGGTGAGTGAGGACTACATTCTAGTTGCAGGGTTCGAGCTTCTCACTACAGTGCTCTGTCTTGTTGCAGAACACAGGCTCTAGGTTTGAAGTCTCAGTAATTTTGGCACACAGGGCTTAGTTGCCCCGAGGGCTGTGGGATCTTCCCAGACTAGGGATCAAACTGGTGTTCCTTGCATTGCAAAGCAGATTCTAAACCACTTGCACCACCAGGGAAGCCCCCGGATTTTTGCTTTTAATTTATGTTGAGGAGTAGTCATTTATTACTGGCATTAGATCAATTAGTAGAGAAACTTCTAAGTAAGGGTAAACTGCTAACAGTGAATCATGTGTTTCTGCTATCCCTGACAAATTCACAAGTGTTGTGAGACTGAGTTTGAATCTGAGTATTTTTAAAAATATATTTCACTTTTTATTTTGAAACAATTCCAAACGTATAGAGAAGTTGCAAGTAAAAAAGAATTTCTGTATATCAGATTCCCCAAATGTTAGCATTTACCATGTTTGCTTACTGTTTTTTCCTACACTTGTTCCTTAACCATTTGTGATTGAGTTGTAGATTTAATGTCCCTTTGGCTCTAAAGATTTCTGTATGTACTTCCTAAAAACCAGGATATTTGGGGACTTCCCTGGTCATCCAGGAGTTAAGAATCCATATTCCCATGCAGGGGACGTGGGTTCAGACCCNACCATTTGTGATTGAGTTGTAGATTTAATGTCCCTTTGGCTCTAAAGATTTCTGTATGTACTTCCTAAAAACCAGGATATTTGGGGACTTCCCTGGTCATCCAGGAGTTAAGAATCCATATTCCCATGCAGGGGACGTGGGTTCAGACCCTGTCTAGAGAACTAAAGTCCCATAAGCTGAGCAGTGCAGCCAAAACATTAAAAATAAAAACAAGGACCTTTTTTTTTTTTCCCCATAACCACAGTACAATGATCAAAATCAAGTCATTAACTTTGATTTGTTGTTGTTGTTGTTGCTATTGTTCAACCTCATGTCTAGCTCCTTGTGACGCCATGGACTACAGCACATCAGGCTCCCCTGCCTTTCACTGTCTCCCAGAGTTTGCTCAGATTCATGTCCACCGAGTGGGTGATGCTATCTAACCGTCTCATCCTCTGCCACTCCCTTCTCCTTTTGTCTTCAGTCTTTTCCAGTATCACATTCTTTTCCAATGAGTCAGTTCTTTGAATCCGGTGGCCAAAGGACTTTACTATATTCTAATCTACAGACTTTATTCAATTGTTGCCCATCCTCTAATGTCTTTTTGACAAGCATCTTGCAGAAATGGGCCTGCTCAGTACAAATATCATCCAGGAATCCAGAAAGACAGGCTGGCAGTGAATTCTCCTTCCGCACCAAGGGGTCTGGATGGTGGACATCTGTGGCTGCCAAAGGTAGTCTTCCTGTGACCAGACAAGAAAGCAGGAGTGTCCCAGAGGTCCAACCTGAACAAGGCTGGACTGTGGACCACTGTCAGTAACCCTACCTCTAGACCTCATGCTGGGCCAGCAACATAAACCCCTATACGTTTAAGCCATCATAAGCCCCGTCAAGATTTTTGTTATTTATGGCCACAACATTCCTAACTGACGTAATCCTCTAAAAGTGGAAATCCCAGATTTTTATACCTAAGCATGCACGCACACACAGGCACATTCAAACTGCTCTTAAAAGAAATTTAATGAACGAATTATGTCATATGTGAGTGCACCTGTTTCCCCTCAGCATTTCTAATATATTTTATCACTTCAGTTTATTTGGATGACTGTAATAGGCATAACATCTTTCTTTACAACAAATCTCACAGGATTTTAGTTAGAGGAAACCTGATTATCTCATCTAAACCCCTTCACAGTATGTACAACTTTAAGAAATGTGTTTATAAGTAACAGAAGTTGTCACAAAAGGGGAAAGGGTCATTTAACAGCAGGGAGAAGAAGCAGGTCAACTCAGGTAAAAAGGATTTCAGTTATGTTGGGACTTTCTGACATTCCAGTGGATAAGGCTCCACTTTTCCAATGCAAAGGTGCAGGTTCGATCCCTCGTCTGGAAACTAAGATCCCACATGCTGTGCAATGAGGCCAAAGATTCTTTTTTTTTAAATTGTTTAAAAATATATTTACATTGATAAAGTTTTATTATGTCATTATATTAATATAATGTGGTGGAGAGAATCAGATTCTTCAATAGCAGACTCAATCAATTTTATTGCCAGCTCTGCTGCTTGCTAAGGGTATAACTATGAGCTAACAATTTGTCCTTTCTTTGCGTTAATGTCTTCATCCATAAAATGGGAATGATAGAAGAGTGATTGATAGCCTCCTAAAGTTGTTATGAGAATTAAATGAATTAAGATGTGTAAACATTTAGAACATGCTGTTGCTGCTGCTAAGTCACTTCAGTCGTGTCCGACTCTGTATGACCCCATAGACGGCAGCCCACCAGGCTCCTCTGTCCATGGGATTTTCCAGGCAAGAGTACTGGAGTGGGTTGCCATTGCCTTCTCCGTAGAACATGCTAGCTACTATTTATTAGTATTATTAGTGTGGTATGCTAAGCCATATGCATTGCTTATGTCATAGAAATGAACATGGATTGTTATCCTGGCATTTATTGGCCTTGCTTGGAGGATCCACTGCAAGAGTTAATGAACTTTGGTCTCTGTCTTCCACTGGATCTGATGAGGCCTCAGCCTCCCTACCTTTCCATTGTTGGGAGGAGACTAGACCTCAGATCTTTGTATTTGAGAACCTTTGAGCCTGAAACTACAACAAAGGGAGGGCAGTTTATTTGGGGATGTTTTACTCCTGTTGCCATGGAAATTGAACACTGTTCCAACCTTCTGTCCACATCCTCCAGTCTGAGTCACCTAATAGACCTTTAAAGACATCAGTAAATACCCTCAGAAGCATTTAAAAGTCTTAAACCAGGACCTGAGGCTTTCTGCACTGTCCCTCTTGTAATCTACACAGATTTTCCCTCTAGGACTTGGGAAATGTTGCAGCTCTATATTAATAAACAGAATGTCTATATACCTTTATCCACACCTTGAAAGGGAATGGCCTATGATCCAAGCCTCAGTGTCCAGCTGATGTGTTCACACCAGAAGCCAACAGAAATGCTTTCTCAGTTATTCAAGGGCCCAGAAGATCTACCACCTTTATATCATTTCTGTAAAAACTACTCTAAGGCACACTCAGCAAACTGAGGAATAAAGTAAACTTAATAAAGAAAAAATTGTGGCACAAAAAGCACCAGTGATGAAGGACCAGTGAATTAAGGCCAAACAGTGTCACACTAGGTCAAAAAGTAACTGTGCAATGATTATCTGTGCTATTTGGGCAAAGATGCATACTTTATGGATTGACAGGAAGAAAGTAATAGTGATCCATAGCAACTTAGTAGCTATAGACTTCCAGGAAAACTTCCTAGTCCACTTTGTAAACTTCATCTGCAACTGACAACAGACTAAGTAGTCAAGAATTGTTTGTTTTTGGCTGTGCCATGTGGTATGTGGGATCTTAGTTTCTGATCAGGGATGGAACCCACATCACCTTCATTGGAAGTACGGAGTCTTAACAACTGGACCACCAGGGAAGTCCCAGTAATCAAGAATTTAAAAAAGTCAAATCAGTTTCTTACTTATATTTACTAAGCTGAAACTAAAATTCCATCAGTTGTAAATAAAATGTTACTTAGTCTATCTTAATGGCTTTGGGTCAGATTACCCATCTTTCCCCACTGTCTCTAAAAATAACACATGGAGAATAAATTGTATCAGAAGAACTCTGTAGTTCCCACTCCCTAACCTTTGATGATACCCAATGACATAATGGAAATAGCAAGTCATTCAGGCCAGGTAATCAGTACTGAGTCTACACATTGTTAACTGTGTGCACACTAAGTCGTTTCAGTCTTGTCCAACTCTTTTCAACCCTATGGACTGTAACCTGTCAGGCTCTTCTCTCCATGGAATTCTCCAGGCAAGAATACTGGAGTGGGTGGGTTCCTTAGACAAATCACTTTACTTCTCTTTGCTTCAGCAATTTTTGACTTATTCTTCATTCTTCCCAAGTGGCACTAGTGGTAAAGAATCTGCCTGACAATGCATGAGACACAAGAGATGCTAGTTCAATCCCTGGGTCGGGAAGATCCCCTGGAGAAGGAAATGGCAACCCAATCCAATATTCTTGCCTGGGAAATCTTATGGCCAGAGGAGCCGGGCAGGCTACTTACTGCATATGAACACACACATTCCTCATTCTGCTGCAAAGGGAGATAAAGGAGCTTTCCTGATTCCTCATAGTCTAGACTCTGGAGTGAGAGAGACAATTCTCAATAATCAATACTATCTAAAGTGGTACATTGATTGAACAATCAAAAATAATGAGACGAACTCACATACCAGGAAAGGTTAAAGAAGTGGGATTGACATGGGATAGAATGTAGAGAACTTGAATCCTCGCTAACAAGGGACACAGCAATTACTCTCATGTGTTTGTGGGTTTCTGTAGCTTCCTCAGTGGACTGATGTGTGTGTGTGTGTGTGATTTTATCTTTATGATATTCTGGGGAATTATTATCTTCATCTTTTCCCAAATGGAGAAATAGTGGTTCAGAGAAATTAAGTGATTTCCTCAAAAATAAATGGCAAGTTAGAAGTGGAGAGGCAGCGACAGTAGTGGGGATGGTGGGGGAAAGACCTGTGAAAAGTCGCTCTTCCATCAGAAGAGCATGAACACCGGCAACAACTGTCAAAGACAAGTTTCACAGAACGCTGGCAACTGACCAAAGGGGAGGATTTATTCATAAAAAATGGCTGAATGTCAGGAAACACAGGGAACTTTGTGGAATTTTAACTTGCCTCATTCCTTCCCCTTTTCCCCAGCTCCACAATAGCTTTGAAAACAAATGGCACGACAGTCACAGTGAAAACCAGCATCTTGGCAGCCCCTGGAAGGGGAAGAAGGGGGCTGGAACTCCCTAGAAAACCTTTCTCAGGAAATTGTCATTATTTGACATGTCGGGCAGTTCCCTGAAAAACTCTCTTCTAAGGACTTGTCTTTATTTGATCTGACTCAGAACAGCTTTTTCCACAGGAACACTTGTCAAAAACAATCAACAGCAGTTACTTAACATCACAGCTGCCTAAGGTAGTGATAACAGTTGAGACAAACAAGAAATTGACCAAAAAATTAGAAGGAAAAGCTAGGGAATAAGATATCCACAGGAAGCTTTGAAAAGGTGCAACATATTTCTAGAAACCTAGAAGGATTCAAATGATAGGGTTGGGCTCATGCTTCAGGAAAGACCTAAATAAATTGAAAGACATCTTATGTTCATAGATTGGAAGTTGTAATATTGTTAAGATGGCTGCTGCTGCTAAGTCGCTTCAGTCATGTCCGACTCTGTGCAACCACATAAATGGCAGCCCACCAGGCTCCCCAGTCCCTGGGATTTTCTAGGCAAGAACACTGGAGTGGGTTGCCATTTCCTTCTCCAATGCATGAAAGTGAAAGTGAAGTTGCTCAGTCGAGTCTGACTCTTTGCGACCCCATGGACTGCACCCCACCAGACTCCTCTGTCCATGGGATTTTCCAGGCAAGAGTACTGGAGTGGGGTGCCATTGTTAAGATGGCAATACTCTCCAAATCAATCAATAGATAATGCCTATTGAAATCCCACATGCCTTTTTTTTTTAAGGTTTTATTTATTTGCTTTTATTTTATTTTTGGCTTTGAAGAGTCTTTATTGCTGTGTGTGGGCTTTCTCTAGTCACAGCAAGTGGGAGCTGCTCTCCAGTTCCGGTGCTTGGGCTTCTCGTTAGGGTGGCTTCTTTTTGCTGTGGAGCACTAGGCTGTAAGGTGCACGGGCTTCAGTAGTTGCAGCTCATGGACTCTGGAGCACTGGCTCAGTAGTTGCGGAGCACAGGCTTAGTTGCCTTGTTGATTGTAGGATCTTCCCAGAGCGCGGATTGAACCCTTGTCTCCTGCACTGGCAGGTGGATTCTTAACCACTGGACCACCAGGGAAGTCCTCCCCATCCCACATGCCTTTTTTTCTTTCTTTGCAGAAATTTACAAACTTCCTAAAATTCATATGGAAATTCCAGGGACCCAGAATAGCCAAAACATTATTGCAAAAGAACAAAGTTAGAATCACACTTTCTAATTTTGAAAGTTATTGTAAAGCTCTAGTAATCTATTCAGTGAGGTATTAGTGTAAAGACAGATGTATAGATCAATGGAACTGAATCTCGAATCTAGAAATCAATTATTACATTTCTGGCCAGCTGATTTCCACAAGGCTGCCAAGACAATTCAATGGAGAAAAGATTAGTCTTTTATACAAACCATACTGGGACAACTGAATATTCCTGTGCAAAAGAATGAAGTTGGAACCCTATTTACATTAGTCAGGATTCTCCAGAGAAAAAGAACCAATAGGATATACACAGATGTATAGGAAGAGATTCATTATGAAGGATTGGCTCACAAGATTATGGCGGCCAAGCTGGAGGATAGCTGGAGGGCTAGGGAAGCCAGGGCTGCAGTTCTAGTCCAAACCTAAAGGACTAAGAACCAGGAAAGCTAATGTTGTAAGAATCCAAAGGTCTGAGAGCTGCAGGGGCTGATAGTACAAGTCCAATCTGACTTCAAAGGTCCAAGAACTAGGAGTGCCAATGTCCAAGGGCATGAAAATATGGACGTGCCTGCTGGAACAGAAGAGTAAATTTGCCCTTCCGTTTTTTTGCTGTTCTATTCAGGGCCTCAGTGGATTGAAAGATGCTCATCTGCTTTGGTGAGGGAGATCTTCTTTCCTCAGTATATCGATTGAAATGCTAATCTCTTCTGGATAAACCCTGACATATCCACCCAGATAGGTTGTACCAGTCATCTAGGCATCCCTTAGCCCAGTCGAGTTGACAGATAAAATTCACCATCATGTCATATACAAAAGTTAACTCAATATCAGTCAAAGACCTAAATGTAAGATCTAAACTATAAAACTCTTAGAAGAAAACATGAGAGTAAACCTTCATGAGCAATGGCTTCTTTTTTTTCCTGGACATGCCATGCGGCTTGTGGGACCTTAATTCCCTGACAAGGAATTGAACCTGGGTCCCCAGAAATGGAAGTGTGGAGTCCTAATTAATCACTGGATTGCCAGAGAATTCCTAGCAATGGTTTCTTAAATACAATATTAAAAGTTTAGCAACCAAAGAATTTGCACTGTGTCTAAACTTAGAACATTTTTGTTTCAAATGATATTATTAAGAAGTGAAAGATAACAACAGAATGGGAAAAAATATTTGGAACTTAAATATCTGATAAGAAACTACTACCTAGAATATACCCCATAGACTGTAGCCTGCCAGGCTCCTCTGTCCATGGGATTCTCCAGGCAAGAATACTGGTGTGGGTTGCCATGGCCTCCTCCAAGAAATCTTCCCAGCCCAGGGATTGAACCCAAGTCTCTAGTGTCTCCTGCATTAGCAGGCAGGTTCTTTACCACTATAATTCTCCACACTTCTAATTATTATACAGTGCCTGAGGAATGTAAAGCAAAGTCCTTCAAACTACAGTGAGCATAGTGATCACCAGAGCCTTTGGATTGAGAGAGATTTCCCAGACCAGGCCCCAAAGATTTGCCTCTGTTAAATCTGGGGTGGAGTTCAGGCATCCATCATTTTTATCTAACAAGCAATGTAATGATGCAGATGAGCCATAGACCACATGTGAGAAAACCTGCTTTCCATCATCTTCCAAGGTCTTGACCTATTTCTAGTTCAGAAGTGGCCAGCTGTAATGAGCTCTGCTATGAAAGATAAATTCTGCAAAATTCACCAAACTGTAATCTGGGGACATCAGCGACCCCAAACTGGAAGGTTATTTTTTTATAATTAATTAATTTTTTTATTTTTGACTGAATTGGGTCTTTGTTCAGCACTGGGCATTCTGGATCTTTGTTATGTCATGCAGGACACTTCATTGTGGCCAAGGGGCCTTCTCCCTAACTGTGGCACAAGGGGTTCTGGAGGGAGTGCATGGTCTCAGTAGTTGCAGTGGGCAGACTTAGTTGTCCTGCAGCATGTGTAATCTTAGTTGATCAAGGTTAATCAACGATATAACCCTGATCCCCTGCATTGGAAGCACCAAGTTTTAATCACTGGCCCACCAGGGACGTGCCCAAATTGTAAGTATTACAGAGCACTTCACCTTAGTTTGCTGTCCCTTGGACTGCAAGGAGATCCAACCAGTCAATCCTAAAGGAAATCAGTACTGAATATTCAATGGAAGGACAGATGCTGAAGCTGAAACTCCAAAACTTTGGCCACCTGATGTGAAGAACCAACTCACTGGAAAAGGCCCTGATGCTGGGAAAGATTGAAGGCAGGAGGAGAAGGGAACAACAGAGGATGAGATGGTTGCATGGCATCACTGACTCAATGGACATGAATATGAGTAAGCTCCAGGAGTTGGTGATGGACAGGGAGGCCTGGCGTCCTGCAGTCCAGGGGGTTGCAGAGTTGGAGACGACTGAGCGACTGAACTGAACTTAACTGAGGAAAAAATAGAGAAAATGCCTATGTTTCAATTCAGACAAATGCCTTGTGTCTTGTCATCTTGTGACAATACAATAGGTGAGCAGTCACATCATTTCTAAACTGGCTCCTTTGATTAATTTAACATTAAAAAAAAAAAAGCTAAAGAACTACTTAAAACCCTCTTTCCTAATTCTGAGAAATTTTGCTATTCAGTCACTGTTTAGACTTAGACTTTGGATAAACAATGATAACATCTCATCCGAACTTCAGTGTAATTTTATCATCTTAAAACTTGGACAGTGCAGTGAGAATCTGGCTGTCTGGCAGGGACTCCTCTCTCCCAGTGATGCCTGAGAGGTGAGAAAGAGGGACATCCAAATATTCCATGTGATCACAATCCCAGCCCTTGCCAAGTACATGTCCGACTGCTTGGAGTCGGTGATGAAAGGAAAAGGAAATCTGTGCTGGAAGCTCTCACCTAATTCTAAAGGGAATTTCACTGCATTTGTAGCCAGCCTGGGGTTCTACTTCTCCAGCAGACATGTAATTCAAGTGCAATGATTGGTCAAGTGTTAGACCCACAAAGAAGAGCTTGTAAGGGAAAAAAAAAGGCTTCAACAAAATCTGTTTACTGCAGTTAACTGTTAAATCTGTTAACTGCACTTTGTTGTTGGTTTTTTTTTTTTTTTTTTTTGGCTGCATGGGTCTTAATTATGGGATTTTAAAAAAATTTTATTTGAGGTATGTGGGATCTTTAGTTGCAGTATGTGGGATCTAGTTCCTTGACAAGGATGGAACCCAAGCCCCCTGCATTGAGAGCATGGAGTCTTGGCCACTGGATCACCAGGGAAAATCTCATCTTTTTTGCTGTTCTTGATACTTTTTTTTTTTTAAACTACAAGCTAAGGTATTGGTCCATGCATGCAGGCCCACCTCTTTCCAGCCCCAGACAGTACCTCTACGAAGTTGGTGGGGTGGGGGAGTCATTAGAGAGGAGGCGGTGGGCAACAGACTACAGGGAATTGGGGTCCTTTGAAAACTGATACCAGAGGGGACAGAGGCTCAGGATACAGTTTTAAAACTCAAATGGCTTCTGGGATATACCTGTTGGATGGCACTTGCACCTTTATTTACCTGGCCAGGAGACATTCAGCCTCTGGCTATCCTTGGTCAGACCTGTCCCCTTCCCAGTTGTGGAGAACCCAGATTCTGCCTAGTAACAGGCCATTTGAGATTCCCATTGGTGGGAACCAGTTTTATTTAATAATAACAACCTCCGTTATTACATTGGAGAAGGCAATGGCACCCCACTCCAGTACTCTTGCCTGGAAAATCCCATGGGCAGAGGAGCCTGGTAGGCTGCAGTCCATGGGGTCGCGAAGTTGTACACGACTGAGCGACTTCACTTTCACTTTTCACTTTCATGCATTGGAGAAGGAAATGGCAACCCACTCCAGTGTTCTTGCCTGGAGAATCCCAGGGACTGGGGAGCCTGGTGGGCTGCCGTCTATGGGGTCGCACAGAGTCGGGTACGACTGAAGTGACTTAGCAGCAGCAGCAGCAGCCCTTATTACATTGCAAGATTAACTATTGGTGAGCATCTAGGATAGATGTGGTTCCAAAAAAGGGATAATCAGTTATATTTTTAAATTTCTGGTTTGAAATAAATTAAACTTAGAGAAAAGCTGCAAGAACTGTAAAAGAACTATTTACCATTTACTCCCATTCCATGTTAAGGTTTTACCATCTTTGCTCTGTACTTTTTCTTTCTTTTGACTAATAAGCTTTTTAAGAACAGCTTTAGATTTACAGGAAAATTCAGCAGATAGCACGTAGAGTTAAAATATCCCCCAACATAGTTTTCCATATTACATAGGTATAGTACATTTATTACAATTAATGAACCAACATTGATTCATTATTTGCAGTCTATAGTTTACTCAGATTTCCTTAGTTTTTACTTCCTTGCTTATGTCACTTTAATTTGACTCAATCCCTTTGAAGTTCAAAGTGGTAAATGTAAATGTAAGCTATTAAATTGCACCTGGGAAAATAGCCAAGAAATGAAAGGACCTCACAATTATTTTCAAAAAGATATATCAGTACTATTATAGTGAGAAATGATCCTCATGTCAAAAAGTAGAGAAACAGCTAAGCAAACTATTATATATTAACATAGTGATATACCTCCTGGCCATTAAAAATGTAAGCTAGCAAAATTGCTTTAATATATGGAATATGCTGTTAATGAAAATAGTGGAAGATAAAATATGCATGCTAGTTAGCATTAGTCAGTTAAAAGTAAATTAAAAGTAAAAGTAATTGATGAGATTGAAAATGATTAGAACTATTACTCCCTAGAGTATATCTTTTGTAACTATGTTTGAATTGTTTTTTATTATTATTAATAGAAAATAAAAAACTAAGAGCAAATTTCATCTTCAGGAAATTCTTTAAGTAAAAGATGGATACAATCAGGAAAAAAAAAAAAAAAAGCCTTGGTATAACTATATTCCCTTCTCCATTCTTATGTTGAATGATAAAGTCATTTTAAAATATTCTCCCTAGCTATCAAAAAAAAAAAAAAAAACCATACCAGTGATACTGGTAGATCTAGCCCACTTTAAGTAACAATCAAGCGTAGTATTGATAAGTGTTCTTTAGTCATATCTGGCTCACACCTGTCTCACATCTCCACTACCCCACAAGCAAACAGAACAATCACAAGTTTGAGATGGGCAGGAACAGGAGTACCCTCTCGTTTTCCTGCCATGAACAGGAGCAGGCAACCAGTTTCCCGAAGGAGGGACCTCCTGCCTAAAAAGTCAGGCACCCAGAACACAGGGCAAAAAGAAAAAAAAAAAAAAATCTGCTGAAAAGCAAAAGAAAATCATTGCTTCAAGTCAAATGAATGCAAAGAATGATTTTTAAAATAATTTAAAACTTAATACCTTTAGGATCTAGTCCTATATGGGAAAGGAAATGACACTGAAGCAAAATCTGGTCTACAGATGAATTCTGAACTGCCCCACTTTCAGCCATTTAAAGATCTAAACTTTGACCTTGCACTCAGTATATAATACCTAATTCAAATGGAAAAATAACATATTAAGCAATAAAATAGGCTGGAAATTTCTATGCACAGTATAGCTCCATTTTTGTTATAAATTCTGGAAAGATACACACCAAAATATCATCAGTGATTACCCTAAGGTAGTAAAATAGGATAAGTTTTTGTTTTCTTGTTCTCTTCTCTTTATCTGTTATCTGATTTTTTTTTTACAATAAACATGTATTTATATGATTTTTAAATTCTTTAAAAATATGAAAATAGATGTAATATTTATCAAACCCAACCTTTCATCAACTGACTTTAGTTCTGTATATTTAAATGCAAAGATAATTGATATTTATAGTAATAATTACAAAGCATTATGGATCTTGTATGGCTTTTTGAAACCATAAATTACTTTGTGTTCAGTTTTAGTGCTGAGTGTATTTAATTGTAGTTCAATTTTCTTAAACTATTAATTATGTGAAGTACATGTGAGAAATTCTTACGAAATAGAATAATTTATTATTCAAAGCAATCCATCTCCCATACTTAACAGATAATGGGAGTATTGTGGTACCTTGCCACATCACAAAATATAACAACGTCTATGTAAACTTCCTATTGTGGTTTTGTTTTGTTTTTTAAGAAACACCAACAGTTCATTACTGCAAATCCAATTTCCGTTGTAAACCAGTATCTGGATGCTGCGGCTTTAAATTTATAAAAGATAAGGATTTTCTCTTCCTAACTCATGGAAAATAAAGACATAAGGAATTTTGAACCTGAGGAAATATCTCCAAAGTGGAATTCGAGTCAGATGCTTACCACAATAAAGAGAAAACGTTAACTCTGGTAGAATAAAAACAGTCCTGTGCCCACGATCCGAGATTGCCAGGTAATACTAGTCCACCTGTTCTTTCACTCTGCTTTTCCAGGTAGTTTTAAAGAAGCTTTTAGCAGGAGAACACCTGGACCCAAGAGACCACAGAACGTGTAAGGTGACACACACATAAGAGACATAGAGTTGTGGTGAGGTGGCACCCAATGCAACTTCTGTCTATGTCCTGTGTTTAGAGAACTAATCCTTTTCTCAAAGGGTCACAGACCACTCCCAGGATTAGGAGTTTTCCCGGTCACTTGGTCAGCTGCTGCATGCAGATGCCTTCCTTTATTAAGAATCTTGGATACATCTCAAATAAAAACAATAAATCTTATGGTGTAAGAATATAAACTGAATTGGTTTTATTTAAATAAATAAAGTTCTGTAAGAGTAACAATTATGGTTTCAGAAAGCGTGATGGCATTAAAATGCCTATTGATAGCTGCTAGATTTGGGAATATTCACTCTTCCTTGGTAGCTCAGTTGGTAAAGAATCCACCTGCAATGCAGGAGATCCCAGTTCGATTGCTGGGTTGGGAAGATCTGCTGGAGAAGGGATAGGCTACCCACTGCAGTATTCTGGCCTGGAGAATTTCATGGACTGTATAGAGTGTTGCAAAGAGTCAGACCTGACTGAACGATTTTCATTGTCACTTCGTTCTTCTCAAAAGGAGAAATGGAACACATGGAAGAATCAGACCCTCTGAAAACAGAATTCTGGCTTTGACGCCAACATGTAACTTCAAAAATATCTTTCTCCTTATTTGTCCTGTCATTTTCTTGTTTGAGGCATAACTTACATACAGTAATGCCTTTAAAAAAGAAGTCTTAAAAGTAGAAAAGAGGAGGCCAACTTGGGAGCTAAGAATCAAGAAGTGCTAAAGAGGAAGAATATTTCAATACGTCAATAATTTTTAATTCAAATCAGTGAGACTTCATCTTGACCAAGTTAGTGGAATTTTGGTAAAGTTTACTGCATGGTTGGATTTAGATATTTCAAATTTCCTGAGTGATGGTAGCTTTACATAGACACACACTTGACTCCCCATAAGCCTTACCCCTTCAGACCTCTGCCTGGGTTTCTATTCCAGACTAAATCAGAGCTGCTAATTTGACTGGTGCTAATAATAGTTTACATGACTTCAATTAAAACCTAATTTTGTTTAATGACATACCATAATAGCTCATGATTGTTACACAGGAGAGATAGTTGAAAGGTCTTTTTCATTTCAAATGAGACATAAAAGCTCTTTTTGTATCTGAAACAAGGAAAAGTGGTTTTATCAGCAAATCTTATTCTTGTAGCACCTTTTAAATCAACTAGAGAATTCTTTGTCTTTAGCATAGATGGAAAATTTAAGTGAACTGTATATTTTGAATGGTGTTTAAAATAATAATAGCTAACATTTATTGAGGATTTACTATGTACCAGATACTTTCTAAAGACTTTGTGTTCGTTCACTTGATCTTTAAATAATAATATAAAAAAAAATCTTAAAAATGAGAAAACCAAGAAGTTGAAAGTTGTCCAAGCCAGAACAGGAACCCAGGTACCCCAGCTCATTGCCACGACCCTAAATACTACACAATCTACCGTTTCATCACACATTTTTAATTATTTGTTTGATGTCAGCGAACACAAGCACACACACTAATACTGCTGTGCTATAACAGCCTATACAGAGATTGAATTCATACTCTTAGGTTAGTGCCAACTTGAACCTAGACCATCATCACAGTCATGAAGAGGTCTACTGCAAGGAGATCCAACCAGTCCATTCTGAAGGAGATCAGCCCTGGGTGTTCTTTGGAAGGAATGATGCTAAAGCTGAAACTCCAGTTCTTTGGCCACCTCATGCGAAGAGTTGACTCATTGGAAAAGATTCTGATGCTGGGAGGGACTGGGGGCAGGAGGAAAAGCGGACAACAGAGAATGAGATGACTGGATGGCATCACTGACTCGATGGACGTGAGTCTGAGTGAACTCCGGGAGATGGTGATGGACAGGGAGGCCTGGCGTGCTGCGATTCATGGGGTCGCAAAGAGTTGGACAGGACTGAGTGACTGAACTGAACTGAATCACTGAACTAGGGCATTTGAGATGAGAGAAAATGGAGAGATCCTTTTGGAGCTTACTTATTTTTTTCTGATTTTAATCAACTAAGGCAGCCCCTCCAACTAAAATTTTCTTTCCTCATCTTAGACATTCAAACTCACTCACCTCATCCAGCTGATGGAGTCAACAATCCTATTTCCAATATGAAACTAGGACACTACAATAGCTTAACTGATCTCTGTTTCTAGTTTGTCTCCCTGGCTGCAGTAAGAGGAATCTTTTTTTTTTTTTTACCCCAGTCTTTATGTGTTTGCATTAACTGTCAGTGGCTCCTCATTCCCTGGGTCAGTAGTTCTCGAACATATACAGGAATTTATTGTGGTAATGGTTGCACAACTCTGTGAACATACTCGAAACCACTGAATTGTATACTTTAAATAGGCGAATTGTATGGTATGTGAACTATTAAATATAGATCAAAGTTGTTACTTTAAAAAATGCATTAAGAAAATCAAATCCTCTGGAAGTCATGGCATGCTGTGTGGAACATCCTGAAATGCTGAACCAAAAGCAGTTTTGCTAGCAGAAAATGACAGTATAGTAGATATTACATATAAAATGAAAACTCACCACTTTACAACTTTATCTACAAAAAAGCAAGTGGTTGAGCTAAGATTATCACGTTTCTAATGTTTGCCTCTAATAATAAATTTTTATTTCTTAAATTATTTTATTGCCTCCCCCTATTTGCCAGCAAAGCAGCATTAACATCAAAGGCAAGGAAAATCTGAAAGGGAAACTTCAAAATTGAGTACATCTTATATAGTACCTCAATTTATGTCTCTACTTATTTGCTTTCAAATTAAGACATTAGTAAAGTTTCCATACTTGGTCTTTAATAGGCTTTTTTTTTTTTTTTTTTTTAAAGAATGATTTACTTATTTGGTCTTAGTTGTGGCATGTGGAGTCTAGTTCCCAACCAGGGATCTAACCTGAGCCCCCTGCATTGGGAACATGAAGTCTCAGCCGCTGAACTATCAGGGAAGTCTCTAAAATGACTATTTGTCTTGACATATAAAATCGGGGAAGCCTGATGGCTCAGTGAATAAAGAATCTGCCTGCAGTGCAGGAGACCTGGGTTCAATCCCTGGGTTGAGAAGATCCCCTGGAGGAGGAAATGGAAACCCACTCCAGTATTCATGCCTGAAAAATTCCATAGACAGAGAGGAGTCTGGTGGGCTGCAGTCCAAAGGGTCACAGACTGGGACACAACTGAGCAACTAAGCACACACACACACATACACACACACCATAAAAGATCTTTTTCAACTTGACCTTAAATTCCCTTTCCATCCTCACCTTGTTCCATACCACCTCAGGCTGCCACACTGCAGATGCCACATACCCCGCACAGTCATGAGCAGCTAAGTGTCCTCCAAATACATCCCTAAGCTTTGCCTTCACGAAGGCATCGACCTCTGAGCTGTCCTCTGAAACACACAGTATCTCCAGGAAAGGAGCAAAAGGGATTCTAAGCTGAAAGAATTCGGCACCAGGACAGAAACTTTGAGGGTAAGAGCGTTCGCACTCTGGTAGTTTGGCGAGGCATCAGTGTGGGGTGCATGGAGGGGAGAGGCTGGGAGGAGATTGGCCCGGGCAGGGCAGTCCTCCTAGTCTGTGCTTTATGACATGAGCAAAAGAGTGACTCCATCAGGTCTGTGCTTCGCTCTCAAAACCCTCTTCTGCCCCACCCTCTCCCCAAATACATGTTAACCACGTCAGAAAGCTGATCAGAGTCAGAGGTGTGACAGTAGACAGAGGGACCTGATGGACCCTCCTAAGAATGAACCTGGGACTGTGTTCTAACCATTGAGCAATCAGTCAATGCTGTGCTATGAAATCACACGTGGCAGCCAGTCAAGAATGTGGTAGAACCAACACAGCTGGTTTCTGTGGAAAGCCAAGATCATTCACCTAAAGATGCCTGGCCTTCCAGCAGCCCGCCCTGATTTTCCTAGCCCAAAGGAGTCTCTCCTCAGAAATCCTCTGGAGCACTTAATTTTGTACTTACAACACTTAGAAAAAAAATTTCTTCTTGCATTGGAGTGGTTTTGTCCTCATTCCTGGTAGCAGCTTTTTGTTTTTTCCTTTGTCTCAATTTCAAAAGCTTATACCTAATATAATGCAACTTTAAAAGATATTTTGGGAGAAACGTATGGTATAAATCAATCCGTATAAAGTCTTGTTAGATTTTTAAATTCAAGAGGGGAGAAGTTGTGTCCCACTCACCTTTATAAATCCCAAAGCACTAAGGAAAACATACTTGTTGAATAAATTGACATTGTGATAATAACATGGTAAAGTAAAAACATTTCTTTGACTTTTAAAAGAAGTTGACGTTTTTGTGATTTTTTTCCACCCTTGGAGACCACCGGGTTTACTAGAGTATTCACATAAATGTTAATCTTTTATCTTTAAAAATTTCATTTCTCCTAATCATACACCTACTATCTGTGCCTGTAGCTTTCTTGATTTGATTTGCTAAAGTTTCATCCCGAGTATAGGCCTTTTTGGAGAAAAGCAATACTTAGATTTATTTATTCTGCCTGTCTTTTGTTTTCTAATAGAACAGAAAGATATTTATTTCAGCAAAATTATAAAGTAACAAAGAAAAATATTTGACATTCACTGAGACACAATTTTGTAAAGAAGAAAGGTGACAGTAACCAGCATAAGAACAATAAACTACAAATATCTGTTGATATTTTAATGGGGTGGAAAGCCAGAAGAAACACAAAAATACGTTAAAAATACAACATCATTGCCACAGCACATAAAAATATCTCCATAAAAAATTAAGTATTTCGATTTGGACACTTAATCTTGCAACTCTCTTTGAACTGACATTCTGAAATCTCGATGTCCTACTGCAGTTTATTAACTAGTCATTCATTTATTCCATGGATTCACAGAGATCAGTCTCATCACAAACAAATAAAAGAGCACTTCCTGTTAGAGACACAGCACTAACTCAAGGCTAATATTTAATCTTAATTGGCAATGAGTTTAGTGCAAATAAAATTATATTTAGCAGCTTAGAGAATTCCTGGTGGGGATGCATTCACCTGACAACCCTTATTGCATCCCCAGAACAAAATCATTTCTCTTTTCATGAGTATGAATATTGGCCATTCAGACCCACTAAAAACTACTAATGCTAATTCTGCCGTTTGTCACAGAAGGAGTTTCCATAAAAGATGGCTTCAGTCACTATGCAAATGAGCCATACAGTTTTAACATTTGGAAAGTTCCCCTTAGTTTTGATTTTTTTTTTTAAAGCAGGGCCTGAATGTCAGTCACAACTGGATCTTACCCAACTGCTTCTCTGAAAAGAGGCATTAATCTTTTCTTGCACTGGCCACCAAAGGTCGCATTCAAAGGAAAACCTGAGGATAGGGTAGATGAATCTCTTAGTGCAACTTCTACTCCCCAGTAATAATTTTATTGCACCGATTTGAATGCAAAAAAAAAAAGAGAGAGAGAGAGAAGAAAGAAGAGGAACCATCTGATTTCAAACCTGGTACTTTTCCTCTCAGCCAAGATTTATTCTCCAAATGAATGGAAGCCAGAGAGCTCCTAGCCAGCGAGAGGATTTTGTTTGAGGCTTGTCAGTTCCCTGAATTGCCTCTCTTCTTGTTAGACATCTGTTCCCTCTCTAGCCAAGGCCTGGGGTGGCTGCTTGGGAGAATGGTGTGGCCACCTGTGCCCAGGTGGCAAAGGAAGGGGAAGAACACCCAGGTTTAGGCACCTGACTCTCGTCTACATTCACTGTTAGAAAGCTCGGATGACCTTGAAGGCCCAGGATGTGCTGACACAGAATAAAGGGAGGTAAACAGGCAGGCCATCTCCCTTGACCTCTCAACCAACTCCTCGGCAATTTTTCCACTCTCCCTGGATCCTCTCACTGAATAGCTCAAGGATGGGGGTGTGGAGGCCATGTTGGAGAGAGGGGCTCCCCTCAGTCACTGTCCTCTTCTCTTTCCCTCAGATTGGGGCATTTCTCATACTGGTTGGCCAGCTTCCATTTGGTGTGCTGACTTTTGAGGAGTGCAGCTAAGGAAGTCTTTCGGG
Source organism: Cephalophus harveyi (assembly GCA_006410635.1). NCBI lineage: Eukaryota > Metazoa > Chordata > Mammalia > Artiodactyla > Bovidae > Cephalophus > Cephalophus harveyi. The sequence continues at coordinate 30,380 of SJYT01084964.1, read as the reverse complement.
TGACATGTCGAGATACTTCCCGGCTCTTGGCCTTCCTGGTGGGGGAAGAGCTACGAACCAACGAATAGGCGGGGAAAATGGGCTTGCCCCGTGGGGCCTTCAGCAGCTGCCATATCTCCCCAGAGGTATTACTGGTCAGATACTGCCAAGGCTTCTTCCCACTGCTGTCTCGGACGTTTACACGAGATGCCAGTCTTTGCACAAGCAATTTGATGATCCCCTGGTGGCCGTGAATGGCCGCAAGGTGTAGCGGGGTGTACCCACAGCTGGACTTCACATTTACATCAAGAGCAATCCCCGCTTTCTGTGCACTTGAGACCAAGTCCTGAAGGGCCCTGAGAGCACCGTGTTTGGCTATCCAGTGCAAGGCAGTGTACCCGGTCAAGAAGTCTTTGTGCAAAGCCAGCTGGGGGTCCTCCCAGAACAAACTCAACACCCGAATCCAAGAGCCACTGGCCAGCTTCACGATCCATTCATGCTCCCTGGCATCGAGGGGGACAAGGGCTGACTTGTGCTCGGAAGATCTGTGGGGGACCAAGGCCGCAGGCCTGTCCCCTCCAGGGGCCCACCAGCTGTGCGGATGATCCCGCTCAGCGGCAGCAGCAGCCTTAATGTCTGCATGTCCTACTGTCAATGCAGCATCCACCCTTGGGCTGGACATGGCTCCCACTCTGGAGGGTTTCCTGGGCCGCGGTGGGCGCCGGCTCCTTTTCAGCAAATCCTCCTGAAGGCACTCTTCATCAGAGGAGGACAATTTGGCTCTCCCGGCTCTGGAGCTCCTCCTTAGGGATCTCCTTAGTTTGGGAGCTGGCCAGGATAAAGGTTGGGAGTCGCCTGCAGGACCATCAGCTCCTGTGGAGACCGGCTGAGAGGTGTGAGCATCTCCTACACTCCTGAGGCCCTGGGGGCTCCTGGTGGGCCTGGCCTCCTTTGGAGAAGGGGCCCCAGCTGGATTCCTGAGCCTTCTCCCATCTGGGGCTCCCAGGGCCAGACGCAGCCCGTCTTCGGAACCTCCAGGGGACTCTTTGGGGCCGCTGCTGCTCTCCTCACTGCCATGGCTCTCCTGTTCCACGAAGTCCTCCAAATCCTGGAGGGACAGCTGACAACGAATGCTGCGAAAGACTGCCAGCGGAGAATCCCCGGGCCAGACTTCCGAAGCAGTGGGAAAGACGAGAGACTGAGAAGGAGGAGGGGGTTCCGCGGGCGCTGACTCAGATTCCTGGACCCAGGAGCCCTGCTCCGAGGGCAGCCGAGGGAAGTCGTCTGGCAGCACCGACCAGGCTCGGACTGGGCCGTGGTCCCGGGTCTCGGGTGCCTGGGGGTGTCTGGCTACCCACTCGCGAGTGCGCTGCTGCTGCTGCTGCAGAGTGGAGTAGTGCACAGAGCCAGGGGTCACCGGCGCGGGCGGATCTCCTGCGGGACTGGGACTAGACACGACAGCGGGCGGTGCAGCAGCCTCGACGGTGGCAGGAGGCGAGCGGGGCGCGGCAGGCCCTGGCGGGGGCTCCGCGGGCGCATCTTCCCGCTGCGGCCTGGGAGCCCGGCGGTCGTCCTGGGCCGGCTTCTCCGCGGCGCTGGCGCTGGCGGAGGCGGGGTCCGGGAGCCCCCCCAGGCCGTTCTGGAGGCATTCCCAGCAGCAGCGGCCCTGCGTCTCTGCCGCCGCGCACCTGGCTCGGTCCTGAGCAGCCGCCGCCCCTGCGGCCGCGGGCACCGGCGCCCGATGTCCGGAGCGGCCCCTCGGCCTGCCGCCTCCCCGCGCCGCCTCCCGGGCGCCGCCCGCGGGGAGTCCATTGCAACCTGCGTCCGCGACCGGGGCTGCGGCACCTGCTGGCGCCTCCTCACGCCGGATCCGCCTCCCCGGCTGCGGCTGCGGCGGGTGTTCCCCGCGGCGCGCGGGGAGCGGGGAGCCGGGCGCAGCTCCCCCTGCAGGGGCGGCGGCCGCGGGCGGGTCGCGGGGTCGCCGCAGCCCCTCCTCCTCCCCTACAAGGTCCCGGTACCTCCTCTTGAGCACCACGTACTTGGTGCCGTCGGGGTCCTGGCGCACTGCGGCGACCGAGTTGACGAAACCCTTGAAAAGCTCGCGGCGGCGCTGCTGCTGGCCGGGGGGCGCGTCGGGGTCGCGGAGGAAGCTCTTGAAGTGGCTCAGCAAGGCGGCGTTGGTCACCCGGCCCCCGGCCTGGCACAGAAAGTCCAGGAGCGCCTCCTGGCTCAGCTCCCGGGCCATCGCGGCCCCGCCGTCCCCCGGCCCCGCGGTGTCTGCGTCTCGCCCTCCCCGCGCTCTCCCGCGCCGGCGGAAACCCCGGCCTGGAGTGTGTCACCTGCGCCCAGAGTGGCGCCACCCGCCTCCATCCGCCGCGGCCTGCGGGCAGACCCAGAACCTGCCGAGAGGGCGGCGGGCTCCCCCCGGCCACAGGCCCCGCGCGCCGCCCAGGTGGGAGAGGGCGGCTCCCTGGGCCGGCCCTGCGCGCCGCGCGCCGCGAGTCCCCGCGGCGAAAGTTCCCGGGATCGGCCGGAGCCGGCTTCACCTGCGCCCTGGCAACGCCTCCTCCCCGGCTCGGGGGAAGGGCCTGGCCCGCCTCCTCCTGTCCCTCCGCCCTGTGAGGTCTCCCCCACCCCTGCCACCCATCCCAGATGAGTCAGGCGGGTCCGAACCGGGAAGAAAGCGCCATAGGTGAGGTGGCCGGCGACCCGAACCGCGCGGCCGGTCGCGCAGCCGCTCCCGGCCCGGCAGGGAGGGCAGGTAGGCGACCCGCCGCTCCTCTGGGTTTCGGCCACGTAGGAAACGAAAACAATAGGAGAGCTGTTCTCGCCCGCTCCTTTCTTAGCGTAAGTCCCGGCTGAAGTCGCTGGGTAGGGAAAAAGGTGCAAATTAACCAGCGTCTTGCGGTCTCTCCAAACACACTAAGCTTACTTTAACGCTGTAGGCTAATAATTTCAGATACCCGGAGGCGGCATCGAGGTGCGGGGGGGTGGGGTGGAGGACAAATTTCGCATCCAAAGCAAGCCCATCCCTAAACCCTGGGGCGACTCCTCCGGACGCTTGCTCCTAGGGGTCCGAATACGCCCAAGTCTGCACTGAAAAGAGAAATCACTCTGAAGGGTACAGGTTGGTTACAGGAAAAAGGCCTTTTTCCTCCTAGTAGCCGTCTGTGGGGTCGCACAGAGTCGGACACGACTGAAGCGACTTAGCAGCAGCAGCAGCAGCAGCAGTCTTTGGAAGGACTGATGCTGAAGCTGAAACTCCAGTACTTTGGCCACCTCATGCAAAGAGTTGACTCATTGGAAAAGACCCTGATGCTGGGAGGGATTGGGGGCAGGAGGGGAAGGGGACGACATAGGATGAGATGGCTGGATGGCATCACCGACTCGATGGACATGAGTTTGGAGGTGGACAGGGAGGCCTGGCATGCTGTGATTCATGGGGTCGCAAAAAGTTGGACACGACTGAGCGACTGAACTGAACTGAACTGAGTCTCACTTTAAGCTGCTGAAAAAATCAAATTTGATGTGTGAATTCCCTAATAGCTGAAATGGACAGTGAAGTTATCTGGCGCCCTTGCTCTTATTTACTCCAAAATTTATGAACAGAAAAGATTTGTACAGTCTCTTTTATGTTGGCTTAAGTGGTGAAGTTGGTTGCCTCCAAATGTCACATTTCCTCCAGGCATTGAGAATGTGAAAGCTTTCACGTGGCTGGAACCAGAGTCTTGCGGTTGGATTTGACCAGGTTGTTTGCAGCATTCAGCTTGACTCTCATTCTCCTCTGAGGGTCTGTAAACTTCCTAATTCCATATGTGCTTGTGGACTGCCTGTGTGCCTTTGTGGTTGTTAAATCCTGTCCAACTCCTTGCGATCCATGGACTGTATAGCCACAAGGCTCCTCCGTCCATGGGGATTCTCCAGGCAAGAATACTGGAGTGGGTTATCATTTCCCCCTTCAAGGGATCTTCCTGACCCAGGGGTAGAATCTGCATTTCCTGCATTGGCAGATTCTTTACCAGTGAGCCTCCAGGGAAGTCCCATTTGTAGACTAGAGCTTGACAAACTCTAATATGAAAATCTTGGCCTCTTCAAGACAGTAGAATTACAGCACGTTTCCTAACAGTTGCTTCTTCTACATTTTACCTGTCCACATGTTCATCCTGAAATAATCCTTCTGGTCCTTTTCTGTTTCTTTATTAGTCTATACACAGGCCCAAATACTTCTCTTGTTTTATCTACTTACCTATCTGATACCCCGCCCTCTCCCATTCTTTTCTTTAGCTGCCTTCTTATTTCCTTCTGTTGTGACTGTTTATCCTCACCCCAAATATGCTTATTTTTTATATCCTCTGCTGGCCGTATTTCCTATTTTCTCCTCCACCTCAGTGCCAGTCTTCCTTCTTGTATTCCCTTCATCTTTCCACTTTTTCTTCTTTCGCTCTACTATTTTTGTTTCATGCGCCCCTGTCCTTTTTGCTAAGGGAAGGTATTGAAAGTATCTTGGCCTCACAATTGTCAACTTGTGTTATCGTGGGCCAGCTTTACTGACTGACACATAGGTCACATTAGCTGAGCTTGGTTTAAGTCTCCAATATACCCTGGTACTTTTCCATGAATGAATTGGAACCCTTGGCTTTAAATTATTTAGGTCAGAAAGAACTGGAAAACATTTTTGTCTATTTTTGGCATTTTCTTGAATCTGAACCCAAAACAGGGTTAAGAGGGGGTAAGTGTTTCCCACTGAGGTCTCCACATTAACATCAAGCTTTTGAAAGTGAAAGTTACTCAGTTGTATCCGACTCTTTGCGACCCCATGGACTGCAGCCTGTCAGGCTCCTCTGTCCATGGGGATTCTCCAGGCCAGAATACTGGAGCAGGTAGCCTATCCCTCTCCAGTGGATCTTCCTGACCCAGGAATCGAACTGGGGTCTCCTGCATGGCAGGTGGATTCTTTACCAATTGAGCTATCGGGGAAGCCCAGAATTCAAGCCTTTAGAATAGTTATTAAAATAAAGGTTTTGTATTACACTTTAGTTTCTTTTCTTTTTTTTTTTTCCTGATGGCGTCTTGATGGACCTGCCAGGTGTATCCACACCTGGGACAGGAGGGAAGCCAAACACGAAAACTCAGATGGGCACTGAAGAGTGGCAAGTGGAAAGAATCCCCCTTTAGTACTTTTCGAAACTGGATAGGGTACTTGTGGCAAGAGAGGGTGAAGACATAGAGGTTTGAACTTGAAGCACTTAGACTAGAAAAAAAGGAAGGAGTCATCAAAGTCATGGTAGTTGAAATCAGATTATCTTTGGTTGAGGGTGGAACTAGGTCTGGAGGAGTAGAAAATGGGGAAAAGGAAGAAAAACCCCATTATTTAGCTTTCTGGGTGCCCAGGTGGTTTAGTGTCCAGACTTTCTCTCCTTGCTCTTTTCTTTCTTTTTTTAAATATTTACTTATTTATTTGGCTGTGCCAGGTCCTGGTCATGGCATCCAAACCCTTAGTTGAGGCATGGGGGATCTAGTCCCCTTACCAGGGGTAGAACTCAGGCCCTCTGCATTGGGAGCGTGGAGTCCTAGCCACTGGACCACCAGGGAAGTCCCCCTTCTCTCCTCCTTTTTCTCTCTTGTCCCAGGTTAAGGTGATGGTCTATAAGAATGCTCTCCACCATATCTCAGGGAACATTTTTATGCTTCCCTCATATACAGTTCATTATTTCCAGAAATATTTTTGGGGCACTATGTTGGGTTTTCCTAGTAGCTCAGAGGGCTTCTCTGGTGGCTCAAACTGTAAAGAATCTGCCTGCAAAGCAGAAGACCCAAATTCGATCTCTGGGTCATGAAGATCCCCTGGAGAAGGGCATGGCAACCCACTCCAGTATTCTTGCCTGGAGAATCCCTTAGACAGAGGAGCCTGGCATGATCAGTCCATGGGGTCGCACAGACTGGTCGCAACCAAGCAATTAACACTTTATGTTGCCCTGGCACTGCTGGAAATGAGTATAAAGAAGAACACGTATTTGAGAGTTAATGATTTATTGGAAGCAACAAGTAAAAGAGGCTTAAACCTGTGTGCTAAGTAACTTAACAAAGACATGCATCTGATGCTGGAGAAACTGAGAGACAGTGCATAAAGGAAGAACTCAGGCTTTGCTTGCAGAGGATTGGGGATGGTTTCCCAGTAAGAGGCAACTTGGAGTAGAAGAGGTGAGGAAGAGGCAGAGGAGACAAAGATGCAAAAACACCAAGATCTGGCTCAGCAGAGTCTATTTGGGGAACTAACTGCAAATACATATACTTGACTTTGAGGAAGAGGATGTGTGAAGATGTGCTGGAAACAAAACTTGCAAAAGTAGGAGAGAGTCAGATGATGAGGGGCCTAGGAAGTGGGGGTGGGGTAAGGAAGGGAAGCTTTGAAGAATTTGGGGGAGGGTAGTGACCCAACCATGGGGTCGCTAAGAGTTGGACATGACTGAGTGACGTCACTTTCACTTTTTACTTTCATGCATTGAAGAAGGAAATGGCAACCCACTCCAGTGTTCTTGCCTGGAGAATCCCAGGGACGGGTAAGCCTAGTGGGCTGCCGTCTATGGGGTCTCACAGAGTCGGACACGACTGATGTGACTTAGCAGCAGCAGCAACCAGATTTGATGTTTAGAAAGATCATCCTGGAGATAAGTGCTGGTTTGGAATCCTGACCAAATATTAATTATTAATAAGTAAAAATAGCACATTGCAGAGCAATAATGTATTTAATCAAATCTCAGACAACACTGACTGTATGATACAGTTTGATTTCAGAGATATTAAAATATGAGGGGGAAAAAAAGTGCCTCCTAAAGTAGAAGGGGGACTTCCTTGGTGGTCCAGTGGTTAAGAATCCACTGCAGGGGACGTGGATTCGATCCCTGCTTGGGGAACTAAGATCCCACATGCTTCACAGTGTGCCAAAAAAAGAAAGAAAGACCTATAAAATCTTTAGGAAAAAAAAGAAAAAAGTTGAAGTAGAAGAAATGCAAGTGTATTTGGGAGTAAGATTTGAGGACTGGATCAGGGTAACTTTTTCTTTACAGCCTTATAAACAATTGGCTATTTTACAATAAGAGTATACTCCTTTTTAGTTTGAAAAAGACACTGAAGAAAAAAAGACATAACTGAATAACAATGACAAAGGGGGAAAAAAAGCAATATCAAATCGTTAGGCTAGAGGAGGGAGATGACTGAGATAATCCAGAAAAGGGAGCCACAAGGTCTGTGTTCAGCAGTGTCAGAGAAAGAGACGAATGGATGGGTTGGAGAGATGGGGCCATGTCAATAGCATCCGGAGCCAGAGGAGTCGGAGTTGAGGAACAAGCTGGCTCCTTTCACGTATCTGGCCAACTCGCTAGATGGATGTGTTAACCGTATACACACAAACAGTAAATGTAGAACGAAAAGTCAGTTTTGGAAACAAGAAAGATGATCAGTTCAGCTTGGGTCACACTAAGTTTGAAATGGCTACGGGCCTTAAAAACAGGAATGTCTAAAAGGCAGTTGGCCATATAGATTGGAGGCTCCAAGAATGTATGCCATTAGTGTATATAAGCAGTCATTTAAGCCACAGGTGATGATAAAATTGCTTAGAAAGAGATATGCCAGCAGTGGGAAGGGAAGGGCGTGGAGGGTGAAAAAGGGAAATAAACCTGTTAGGGGACTTAGAAGGAGCAGTTAGAGGGGGCAGGGGAACACCACGGAGTGGTATCAATGAAGCACAGAACTAGAAGGGGGAGCAGCCTTCTAGAGTTGATGCCAAGTTAGATAAGAGGTGAAATGTGACCATAGCCTGTTAGGTCACTGGGGCCAGGTTTGGAGCAGTTTCAGAAGAACGGCGAGGACAGACCTCAGGCTATGGAGGGGTGTGGAGTGATTAGTGGGGAGAAAGATTTGACCCTGAAAAAAGGAGGAGAAAGAGAATTCTAGATATGTAGACTATCAGATCATGTAACCTAAGATCTGTTTTTGGTAGTTGTTAGAAGAGAGATGATCGTGTCTATGTGCTGAGGGAAAAAAGCCAAGAAAGGATAAGTTGAAAGACCTAGAGGAGAGGGTAAATAATTGATGAAACAGGGTGTGGGGGTGGGGCTGGAGTCCAGAGTTCAGATGGAGAGATTCCCTGGGAGAGGATAGAGAGCCACTCCTGCACTGAGAACAGAAAGGAGAAAAACAACTATTGCATTAATTAGCTGGCTAAGAGATGGGGAGGAGGTGTTTGAGGACGTCTTGGTGGGGTTGAAAATTAGGTACAAGGCAGTAAGTGTATATAGAGCTAGAAGTTTAGGTTACTGTAAGTAGGACATCAAATATTCTTAGGTCTTGAGGCTTAAGGCTTTCAAAAATAAAATGATTTAGACGTGATGACAAGATTAAGAGCCTGACCATATGTAGTGGAAGTGAGAGGCTTTGGAGGAGATCCATCACAGAACAGTGACTTGGGGTGTTGAATGAGGATAATGAAGTCATCTAGGAGTGAGAGGATACCATGGAATCACTTACGTAAATCTTTAGTACTACGGTATGAGTAACACAAATGGCATTTTTGCCAGGAGCAATCGCTCAGCTAACAGTGTAGTATAGTGACTCACGAATACGTGTCACATTCCAGCTTATTCTCCTTTATTTGATCCTCAGAACAAGTATGGGAAGTGTGTAGGACAGAGATCATTGTCTTGCAGGAAGTAGCTCTCCTTGCTATTAATATATATGTATGTTTTGTAGGATGTATACTGATGGGCTTGTTCTTTGCCTTCTGTCCAAACTTCTACTGTGGCTGTAGAGTGGGAATCTCCACCCAAGAGGGTGGAGCTGCCCAGTGTCAACCATCCAGGTAGGCGGACAGCTCCCCAGGTAAAGCTGGAGCTAAGGTGCACCACAAAAGGCTGGAGAGACACCCAGGGTGCTAGCCCACCCTCCCTCTCTCTCTCTCCTCCTTCTCCCCCTCCCCTTCTGCTTCTCCTCTCTCTTCTCCTCTGTCTCTCTCAGATTTGGACTTCCAGAAGCCTGGGTACTCCCCAGGGTGCTCTGAAATAGCCAGGGGAAAGCATTTTTATGCTGGACTGCAAGCTGAGGTCAAGGGCACTAATTTACAAGTCAGATGATCTAGTGATGAGGGGCTCACTGCATTTATTTCCCTTCTCCTGTCCTGAGCCTTTAGTCATTAATTTATTCATCAATTTTTATTAAGGGCCTACCATGTATGCACTTTTCTGGAGCTGGAATGCAATGATAAACCAAACAGACAGGTTCTCTTTTAGGAAACCTAGATCCAGCAGGGAAAAGACAGAAAATAAACATAAAAATAAATAAGAAACTGTCAGTGATCAGGTACAAGAGCCAAGTGATAAGATATTGACTGGAGACCTATTCTGGCCAGGATGGACGAGGAAGGTCTCTCTTTGAAGATATCAATCAATGGAGACCTCAGTGATGAGGAGACAGTCAGGTGAAGGTGGAGGAGAGGGGAGCAGGATGGGAAAGCGTTTCAGACAGAAGGACTAACTAATGTTATGTCAGAAATGAGTGTGATATGGGACTTCCCAAATGGCCCAGTGGTTAAGAGTTTGCTTCCAAAGCATGGGGTGTGGGTTCGATCTCTTATCAGAGGCCTAAGATCATGCTGCTGGGTGTGACCAAAAGATTTTAAGAATCAAATAAGAACTGAATGTGATATTATAGAAAGCTAGCAAAATGCCATGAATTCCATATAAATTAGCATGATGTGTTTATAAATTAACTGCCCAATAAACTTCTATGACAACTTTTTCTATTTAGTATACACTCTTGATCATTTAATCAGAATTTTCAGAATGAAAAGATAATTCATTTTCTTATTTACTCTTTATGATTGATAGTTCTGATGCTTAAAGCATATCACTTCATACACAAAAATACTGGTTGTTTGTAGAACTGCTACAAATTTTTGTCATATGAGCCCAAGAATTCTGATACATTTATCTCACAAAGCTCTTCTTTCAAATTTATTTTATTGAAGTATAGTTGATTTATAATGTGTTAATTTCTGCTTTACAGGCAAGTGACTCAGTTATATACATATATATATTATTTTTCATATTCTTTTCCATTATGGTTTATCACAGGATATTGAATATATAGTTTCCTGTGCTGTACAATAGGACCTTATTGTTTATCCATTCTATATATAATATTTTGCATCTGCTAATCCCAAATTCCCCATCCATTCCTTCCCTGCTGTCCCCCTAGCAACCACAAGTCTGTTCTCTGTCTTATTTCACAAAATTCTTATCAAAAAAGAAAAAAAAAATGTGTTTATAATTGTTTATGCTTTATCGTCAAGTATATTCCTAACAAGGAAAGAAACTTTTTTTTTTTTAAATTGAGGAGAGTTGCCCAAGCATACTCTATTTTAAAAAATATTTATCTATTTGACTGTGTTGGGATCTTTGTTGCATCATGTGGGATCTTTTGTTGCTGCATACAGATTCCCTAGTTGTGGTGTAAAGGCTCCAGAGTGCTCAAGCTCAGTTGTTCTGTGGCATGGGGGATCTTAGTTCCCTGACCAGGGATCAAACCCGCCTCCCCTGCACTGAAGGCAGATTCTTAACTGCTGGACCAACAGAAAAGTCCCATCAAGCATTCTTATATTCCCCCAGCTTTATTGAGGTATAACTGACAAATTAAAAATTACATATATGTTTTAAATTAAAAGATGCTTGCTCATTGGTAGAAAAGCTATGACAAACCTAGACAGCATATTAAAAAGCAGAGACATTACTTTGCCAACAAAGGTCTGTAGAGTCAAAGCTATGGTTTTTCTAGTAGTCATGTATGAATGGGAGAGTTGGACCATAAAGAAGGCTGAGCACCAAAGAATTGATGCTTTTGAACTGTGGTGTTGGAGAAGACTCTTGAGAGTCACTTGGACTGCAAAGAGATCCAACCAGTCCATCCTAAAGGAGATCAGTCCTGGGTTTTCATTGGAAGGATTGATGCTAAAGCTGAAACTCCGATACTTTGGCCACCTCATGCGAAGAGTTGACTTATTGGAAAAGACTCTGATGCTGGGTGGGATTGGGAGCAGGAAGAGAAGGGGATAACCGAACATGAGATGGCTGGATGGCATCACCGACTCTATGGACATGAGTTTGAGCAAGCTCCAGGAGAAGGTAAAGAACAGGAAAGCCTGGTGTGCTTCAGTCCATGGAGTCTCAAAGAGCTGGACACAACTGAGCGACTGAACAACAATAAATGGTGTATTTGAGGAACAGAGAGAAAACCAGAGGCTGAGCTAGAGCACAGTGAGAGAGAAAAGTGTGAGATGAGAAGTCTTAGCCATGAGCAGGATCTGAGTCTTGCAAGGCTTAGTGGGTTTTGGATTTTTTCCCTGGTGGCTCAGAGGTTAAAGCATCTGCCTGGAATGCTGGAGACCTGGGTTCTATCCCTGGGTTGGGAAGATCCCCTGGAGAAGGAAATGGCAACCCACTCCAGTACTCTTGCCTGGAGAATCCCATGGAGGGAGGAGCCTGGTAGGCTACAGTCCATGGGGTCACAAAGAGTCGGACACAACTGAGCGACTTCACTCTTAAGTGTGATGGGAGACTATTGGGGGTTTATAATCAAGAGAGCTGCATGTGATTTATGTACAACAAAATACCTGGCTGCTATGTTAAGGGTAGATTATCTGGGATGCAAAGGAGAAGCAAAATTAGGAGACAGTTGCAGAGGGCCAGGCAAGAGATGGTGGTAGCTTGGAATGGCAAGGTATTGGATGTAGAGAAGGACTGAGATCTGGAAAATATTCTGGAGAAGAGCCTAGAGAATGTGCTGGTGGGTTGAATATAAATTCACCAAGATTGGAACTATCAGGGTAAGATCTGATTTGGGGACAGGAAATCAAGTATTCCCTTTTGGAAAGGTTAAGTTTGGGATGAACATTAGCCACCTAAGGAATGATCTAGAATAGGCAGTTATTCAAGGATGGGGTCGGAGCTGGAGATATAAATTTAAGAGTCTTGGGCATTGAAATGGCGTTTGAAAGTTATGGGATTATTTGAATTTTTCTATGGAGGAAGCCTGGGCTTTCTCGGGTGGCTCAGATGGTAATGAACCTATCTGCAAAGCAAGCGACCTGGGTTCAGTCCCTGGATCGGGAAGATCCCAGAAGGGAATGGCAACCCACTCCAGTATTTTTGCCTGGAGAATCCCATGGACAGAGGAGCCTGGTGGGCTACAGTCCATGGGGATCACAAAGAATTGGACACGATGGAACGACTAATACACATACACACACACACACAGAGGGAGCCTAGAAAGAGAAGAAAAGAGATCTATAACTAGCCCCAGCATTAGAGATCTTGCTTAAATATTTGACCCATCTCAGCCATACTATGGCGATGAGAGGAACTGTAAAATCCTGGTTTGTCCTGCTAAGGCCAGTTTGCTGTCGTGGCTGTAATTTACCTTAGGGTGAGACACCCCAAGAATGAGGTTAATTTCAGGGTCTGGAGGAAGGTCCACGGAACCCTCCCTGATTGGAAAGTCTCCCTCCATTGCCAACTTTACAAGATACAGGCTAAAAGTTTGTTAAAAGAGTCAACAGATTTTCCATGTATATTCTGATTTTCTGTGTATAGGAAAATCAAGTTTCAGAGCTCAGTGTCTTGCGGAACTGGTGCTCACATCAAGTTGACATCAAATCTAGCATTTTGTACCAGAGGCATAATCTTTCCTCAACTCTCTGGAGTACTTGACCCAGTTGCCTATTTCCTCCCTTTGAAATCTCTGTCTCGGCGTCTACAGTCTTTACTCTTTCCTGGTTCTTCTCTTACCTCCCAGACCCAACTCTGACTCTCCCTTGTTAACTCTTCTTTCCTTGTTCTTTGCTTGTTCTCTGGGTTCTACCTGAAGGATGCTGTCTATTTCCCCAGACTCACTTACCACCTGCATTCTTAAGATTCCCAAATCTGTCTGTGATGCTCACCTAGAAAAGGCACAGACTTTCAAGTAGCTACTGTAGTCTTGACTCTGCCTTAATTTTTAAATTTTATTTATTTATGTATGGCCACATGCAGCAAATGGGATCTTAGCTCCCCAACCAGGGATCAAACTCATAGCCTCTACATTGGAAGCAGAGTCTTAACCACCAGACCACTCCAGGGAAGTCCCATGTAACTATCTCTAAATTGGCCAATGTACAAACTTTTTGGGCCTCCATTTCTTCATGGGGAAATTAGAACAGTTAATTCTGAAGTTCTTTCCAGTACTCACATTCCGACTCTAAATTGGTGTTTTTTCTCATGATCTCAGTAGTAATAATGACATTGATTGCATGCTCTGTGCCAGACATAGTGCCAAATACTTCACACCTCTGCATATATTTATTTCTCCCAACAGATTTCTATGAGGTGGGAGCTAGTAGTATCCTTATTTTTTAGTGGAGGGCTTCAAGATCCAAATAATGTAATTTTCTACTATTTTGTCACCAGTAAGTGGCAGAGCCATGCTTCAGACCCTGAAAGTTTGAGTAGAGTCAGCATCGTTTAGCCCCTGCTCTCTTCTTACTATTTCCCTTCAGAGACCCTGACCCCTGATTCACTCTCTCACCTGAGCCCCACATCCCCCCTGCCTCCATGGGACCTTTACTGCTTCTGTTGCCCCTCTCCCTTGTGTCTTCATCCTCTTCCTCTCTTCATCCCCAAGGGCTGCTTTCCTTCCTAAAACAAAACAAGACCCAAGCATCTTGCTCTGAACCGCTCGCCTTTGGTCACCATCTTAGCTCATCCTCATCATTCCTACAGGTGTCACCTCCTCCCAGAGGGCTTTCCTTACCATGTGGATAAATCAGCTTACACTTCCAGGCACTTCTGTTTGGGGAAAGTGAGGTTTGAGATGCCCATTAGACATTTAAGTAGAGATGGCAAGTGGGCAATTGGATACACAGGTCTGGCACTTGCACAGCATCTAACACTCTGCTATTAACAATAACGTCTGTATTTATTCATTTTCATGTGGTCCCCTCAACAAGAACACAGGTTCTGTGAGAGGTAGGACTGTGTTCACCACTGACAAAGAATTAGTAGTGGAGAGGACTCAGAAAAGCAAGATCTATTCATTTCCTCGGGCTGCTAGAATGCATTATCACAAACTGGGGTGCGGGTGTCATGAAATAACGGATTTGTTCTGTCACAGCTCAGGGGCCGAGACATTGGAAATCGAGGTGTTGGCAGGGCTACCCTCCCTCTGGAGACTCTAGGAGAGAATCCTCCTTTCCCTCTTCCAGCTCCTGGTTGTTGCTGTTCAGTCACTCAGTTGTGTCGGACTCTGAGACCCCATGTACTCCAGCATGCCAGGCTTCCCTGTCCTTCACCATCTCCAAAAGTTTGCTCAAACTCATGTCCATTGAATTGATGATGCCACCCAACCATCTCATCTTCTGTCACTCCTTTCTCCCCACTGCCTTCAATCTTTCCCAGCATCAGGGTCTTTTCTAATGAGTCAGCTCTTCCCATCAGGTGGCCAAAGTATTGGAGCTTCATCTTCAGAATCAGACCTTCCAATGAATATTCAGGGTTGATTTCCTTTAGGATTGACCGGTTTGATCTCCTTGCTGTCCTAGGGACTCTCAAGAGTCTTCTCCAGCACCACGGTTGGTAACTGCCTGCATTGCTTGGCCTGTGGCCACCTCACTCCCATCTCTGGTTCCATCTTCACCTGGTCTTTCTTCTCTGTGCCTCTCCTCTTCCATTTCTTACAAGATTTGGATTTAGGATTTAGGCCCACTCAGATAATCCAGGATGATCTGATCATAAGAACCTGAATTTACTTGCATTTGCAAATTCTTACCTTTTTACAAATAAAGTGACCTTCACAGGCTCCAGAGATTTGGACATAAATTTTGGACAGCCACTATTCAACCCACTACATAAGGAAACAGGAAGATGTTCAGGCAGGTCTTTGCTTATCCTGGATAGCTTAAATTCCCCTCAAGATTCAGTGGTTGCCCAGTCAAGGGAGCCACACCACCAGCCCTAGTATATGCCTCTCCTATAATAATAATAATTATTGCATATTCAGCACCGTTTTAAGGACTTTATGTGTATAAACTCACTTAACTCTTGCCACAACCCTATGAGATCATCCCTATTCCTATCCTGAATTTACTGAAAGCTAAAGGTCTGTTTTGGGCTTCTCTGGTCTGCCTCAGACAGTAAAGAATCTGCCTGCGTGTGGGGGTCCTGGGTTCAGTCCCTGGATTGGAAAGATCCTCTGGAGAAGGGAATAGCAACCCACTCCAGTATTCTTGATGGCACCCCACTCCAGTACTCTTGCCTGGAAAATCCATGGACGGAGGAATCTGGTGGGCTGCAGTCCATGGGGTCGCTAAGAGTCGGACACGACTGAGCGACTTCACTTTCACTTCTCACTTTCATGCATTGGAGAAGGAAATGGCAACCCACTCCATTGTTCTTGCCTGGAGAATCCCAGGGACGGGGGAGCCTGGTGGGCTACTGTCTATGGGGTCACACACAGTCGGACACGACTGAAGCGACTTAGCAGCAGCAGCAGCAGTATTCTTGCCTGGAGGATTCCATGCACAGCAGAGCCTGGCAGGCTACCGTCCATGGGGTTATAAAGAGTTGGACACAGCTGAGCAACTACGTGCCTACGTGCCTACGTTTTAGTGTCTCTCTTCCCCAGTAGATCCCTGCCTCCTGCCAAGGCAACAACCAAGACTTATTATCTCTCTGTCCCTAGCATATACCATGGTATAGCCATGCTCTTTATGAAGACTGGTGGGTTGAATAAATGACTGAGCAAGAGATACGCTGGTACTAGACTGGGCAGAGTTTTGACTATCAGATTGAGACATTTGGATTTGGAAATTCCCTGGCCCTTCAGTGGTTAGGACTCGACACTTTCACTGATGTAGCCTGGGTTCAGTCCCTGGTCAGGCAATTAAAGACCCCACAAGCCATGCAGCAGGGCCTAAAAAAAAAAAAAAAAAAAAAAAAAGGACATTTAGATTTCATCTTTTAGATCACAGGTGGCCAATAATTTTCAAGTTAAGAAGTGATAGGATGGACCCCTCTTTCAAATATATCCTCCTCTTGGGAGAAATCTTATCAAATATTATTTTAATTATCACCTCCAAATCACCAACTCCCCCGGGCTTTCCTCCTGAACTCTAGTCTCACACTGCCTGCTTCTTGCTGGGTCTCTCCAGGCTCAAATTCAGCATGTCCAGACCAGCCTTCATCATCCTTCCCCCAAACTCACCCCTCCTGTGTTATTGAGCTCACAAGCATCCAAACAAGACAATTTGAATTAATCCCAAACACTTTCCTCACCCCCTGACTCTACTCCAATTAGTCATCAAGTGCTGTCAACCGCATCTCCTGAACTTTATCTCATATCCACTCCCCTGGCGTCTGCCATAGTTTCGGTTCTTGTATCTTTCACCTGGACCATTGCATTAGCCTCCTTACCAGTCTCCTGGCCTCTACTCTTCCCTCTCCAACTCCAGCCCATTCTCCACTCTGCTGCTCACTTTATAAGCCTAAAAACCAGATCTGATAATTTGCTTTCTTGCTAAAATGATAAATAAATAAACAAAGCTCTAAAACAACTCTGCAGCGGTTCTTAATTGCTCATAAGATCAAGATCTTCGAGACCTGACTACAAAGATCTGCCTTTTTTTTCCTTTTGCTTTCACTCAACACATGTGTTTTGAATGTCTGCTGTGTTTCTGGTCCTGTGCTCACTGCATTCATGTACTGGTGAGGGAGATGCCCCACAAGCTACACATGGATACAGCTGTTTTCACTTGGGTGACCTCATGTCACGGGCAGTAAGGGAAGTACCCTAAGGAATATTCTACAACTGGAAGAGGCTGAGAGTGGCATCCTTGCTGTTTGCTTTCAGGTTATATTGTCACTTTATTGCTATTTATATGCCTGTGGAGTAGCTTTACAGATGATATTTATCTAGTTTCAAACTAATCTTAACTTAGAAGGAAAATAATTTAAAATAATTCTCACTGGGCCTTCTCTGGTGGTCCAGTGGCTAAGACACTACAATCCCAATTCAGGGGACCTGGATTTGATCTCTGGTCGGGAAACTAGATCCTGCTTCCCACAACTAAAGATCCTGCAAGCCGCAACTAAGATCCAGTGCAGCCAAATAAATAAAAATAATAGTAATTCTCACAAAGAAACTATGAATTAAAGACAGTACTAAACTTTAAGCCAAGAAGATAATACAGTCAGCCCAAGGGACTGGGGCTACATCTAAAGTGAGCCTTCAGCAATGTTAGACTTAAGACAATGAACTCCTAACCACATATGACAAAAATTGGCCCTCAAAATTTAAATTATGGTAAAGAACCTTTGAAATAGAGATTTACAGTCTCCATCTTTAATGACAGGCTCCTGCTTAAGCATATATTGGGGTTTGAAGTTTTAGTTGATAATGCCATTATGATTAGCCATATCTTTTTTTGTGTGTGGATGTGCAAAGTATAAATAGAATCTGATGTGACTCTAATTTTTGTGTTTATGGAGGGGATGGCTCATAAAAATTCCCAAGTAGAGTATCATGCTTTTATTAGTTCTCACAACCTTTCCTAGTATATCTCTCTCCTGGAAAAAATAAAGCACCCAGACGAGTACAAATAAATTGCTCAGTTTCTTATTGTTAAACATTGCAAAGTTAGAAAACAAATGAATGAGCTTTTAGTTTTCCCTCTTTTTAAACTACTTAATTTTACCATGTTCATGGTTCACCATTGCCTGGGTGCTCAGTCATGTACGACTGTTTGCAACCCCATGGACTGCAGCCTGCCAGGCTCCTCTGTCCATGGAATTTTCCTGGCAAGAATGTTGGAGTGAGTTGCCAGTGCCTACTCCAGGGGATCTTCCTGAGCCAGGGATCAAATGCTTGTCTTTTGCATCTCCTGCATTGGCAGGCAGATTCTTTACCACTGAGCCACCTGAGAAGCCCATGTTCATAATTAGCAGTATCTTTATAATTGCTTATTTTTACCTTAGAAGTTCTATTTGTATTTGTTTTCACATGTTCCCTACTGGCTCAGGTGGTAAAGAGTCTGCCTGCAATGCAGGAGACTTGGGTTCAATCCCTGGGTTGGGAAGATTCCCAGGAGAGGGAAATGGCAACCCACTATTCTTGCCTAGAAAAGCCCATGGATGGAGGAGCCTGGCAGACTATAGTCCATGGGGTCTCAAAGAGTTGTACATGACTGAGTGACTTCACTTTCTTTCTTTTCTTTACAATGTCATTAGTATGGTAGTACATGCATATAACTTTAAAGAAATAAATTGCCCTAAGTTACTTGTCACTCCCGAATACTGTTCCATTTTTCCTACAGCTTTGTGCTTTTTTTTGT
The DNA here is from genome assembly GCA_006410635.1 of Cephalophus harveyi. NCBI lineage: Eukaryota > Metazoa > Chordata > Mammalia > Artiodactyla > Bovidae > Cephalophus > Cephalophus harveyi. The sequence continues at coordinate 11,992 of SJYT01084964.1, read as the reverse complement.
TTTTAAATTTTTTTCTTAGTGTGTTTTCTCTCTTCTCCATTTGGCAGAATTCTAAGGATTATTCAAGCCTTCCCCAATACTGAAAGGCACAAATAATAATTTCTCCCTCTGTCCTTTTAGTACATACCTTCAAGGTCCATCTCACTTGGCTCCACTTGTCTTGTTAGTGTCTCCCCTAGTGGATTGTGAGTTTCTAGATGATAAGAACCATTCTCACTCATCATTTTATCCCCAGTGTCCCACAGCTGCAAGTAGGGGGTGTGCAAGTGTTAACTGAATTTAATTCTCTCACAAAATTCCATGTCCTAAATTTCAAACTAGTCTGAGAGATATAGAAATATATGAGACAATTATGAGATATAAAGAAATAGAGGGCTACAAATTTCAAGCAAGAGGCTTAATTTTGCATACAGCATTTTATAAGAATGATTCTCAAGGTATGGTATGTAGGTCCACTTGACACACTATAAATTTAACAAATGCACAATCCTCATTCATTATACGTGAGGGATGTGTAATTCTACAGATTTTTGTTTTTGCATACAACCAAGGGCTGCTTAGTAATCTACTAAATGACTTATTAAAATTTGATATTTATAAACTGCAATTGTCACATTTGAAAGAGTGCTAGAGATTCTAATTTAGCATTCTACTCAAAAGTCTGGCAGTCACAAAAATGCTTGGCAAATGCACACTTGCAGATAGTTGGATTTCCCCCAAAATTCAAAAGGCCTATTTCTTATCATGCATGGTCACTGTTTGCAGAAGGCAATGGCACCCCACTCCAATACTCTTGCCTGGAAAATCCCATGGACAGAGGAGCCTGGTAGGCTGCAGTCCATGGGGTCGCAAAGAGTTGGACATGACTGAGCGACTTCACTTTCACTTTTCACTGTCATGCATTGGAGAAGGAAATGGCAACCCGCTCCAGTGTTCTTGCCTGGAGAATCCCAGGGACGGGGGAGCCTGGTGGGCTGCCATCTCCGGGGTTGCACAGAGTTGGACACAACTGAAGTGACTCAGCAGCAGCAGCAGCATGGTCACTGTTATATTGAGATGGCTGAGGTTCTGATTATAGTTTCTCCTGCTTATTAATTATATATTGCTGTTATTTGTGTTTTCTCATCATCAGTGCATTCTGGGAGTCATTCATTTGTTGGTTTCTCAGTGTGATAGTTTCAGACATGGGCTCTGGAGGTTGTGTCTTGCATGTAAAATCTGTGATGAACTTGGGCAAGTTTTTAATTTTTCTGAGCCTCAGTTTTTCCATCTCAAAACGTGGCTTGTAGGTTGAAGTACTTATCTCATTGGTTTGACATGAGAAGACATTGAGTTAATGCATGTAAAGTGTTTTCACAGAATGGTACTTGGTACACAGAGAAAGTGCTGGCATATAGAACACAGTTAGATTAGATTAGTTTTGGTTCAGCTAAGAATGACAGAAAATAGTGACTTATTAAGATAGAAGTATATTTCTTCCCATATTACCACACTCAGCCCAGAGTGTGTATGACAATCTCTGATTATCCTTCTCTTCTCATCTTGTTCCACTGTTTCTTAAAATGGGATTTCCATTCCATAGTCTGATGGCTGTTCCAGTACCAGCTATCATATCTGCATCTCAACTTGCAGGAAGGAAGAATGGTAAAGAGAGGGCACATTTTTTTGTAAGGACTCTTCTCAGCTGCCACACACATCACTTCCATTTCCAATTCATTGACCAGAACTTGATCACATAGCTACATCTAGCTATAAAGGCAGGCTGGCAAATAAAATTTTGAGTAAGCATGTTCCCAACTAAGAAAATGATGAGTTTATTAATACAGGATTGAGTTGATCACCTGGAACATTACTGGCCTTTGGGCAGGACAACTCTTGATTGAGTGAGGCTGTTTTGTTTCAGGAGATTTATGCTTCCAGGCCCCAGATGCCACCTAAACCTCAGAGGCATCCTCCCAGTCATTGTATCAACCCAATGCTCCCACAGAGTGACAGTTCCCCTTAGGGGGTAGCACTATTTTTATATCTTAGGTTTCTGTGAAGGCATTTTTAAAAAAGATATGTATTTATTTATTTGTCTGTGCTGGGTCTCAATTGCAGCATGTGGGATCTAGTTCCCTGACCAGGGATTGAATGTGGGCCCCCTGCATTGGGAGCATAGCGTCTTAGTCACTGGACCACCAGGGAAGTCCCTGTGCAGCTTCTGTACAGCAGTACATCCCTTTCCAGGGAAACACTCCTTCCCATGGCCATAAGCTGGATAGCCATATTTTTACATGACCTTTTTCTAACAACAGAGATGAGAAAACAGGTCAGCATCAGACCCAGGCCAGGCCAAATAAAATCTCTTCCCAGGTTTTAAAAAATTGGACCTATGGCAAGAGTTTTAATTTCTTCATGGGTCGGGGGAGATACAAGATCTAGTGTTCTTCATACACCACTGGTGGGAATGTAAAATGGTGCTCCTGTTACAATCTTGAAACTCTTCAAAAGATTGAATATAGAAATACCAGATGAGGAGAAGGAAATGGCAACCCACTCCAGAATTCTTGCTGGAAAATTCCACGGACAGAGGAGCCTGGCGCGCCACAGTCCATGGGGTTGAAAAAGAGTAGGACACGACTTAGTGGCTAAACAACAACAACAATGAAGTAATATAGTCCTTGTTCTGTAAAAGCTAGATGGAGTTTATTTTTTACAACCAAGTCCTAAGTAAGACAAATGTTTACCTTATAGACTTGTTATAAGAAAAATAAAAATAATATATGAAAAATGCTTACCTCAGTGCCTGGCCTGTAAATAACACCCAATACATGGTTGCTAACATTATTAAAAAAAAAAAAAAAAAAAAAAAAACACGAAATACCAGATGACACAGCAACTTTATTCCTGGGTATATATCCAAGAGAAATGAAAACACATTTCACATAAAAGCTTGTATGTGAAAGTTCATAGCAGCATTATTCACAGTAGCCAAAAAGTAGAAACAGCCCATGTCCATTAACTGATCAATGGATAAATAAAGTGTGGTATATCTATACAATGGAATATTATTTGACAATAAAAAGGAAAGGATTACTGATAATGTGCTACAATGTGGATGAAACTTGAGAGTATTGTGCTAGGTGAAAGAAGCCAATCACAGCCACGTAATGTATGGTTCCACTTATATGTCATGGGCAGTATGGGCAAATCCATAGAGATAGAAAGTAGATTACTGGTGGTTGGGGGGAGCGGAGAATGAGGAGTGGTAATGGTTTGGAGAGATTGAGTCCAACCACATGACCAATTATTTAAACAATAATGCCTCTGTAATAAATCCTTGATAGAAACTCTAAGGAAGTTCAGAGAGTTTCCTGATTGGTGAGTATATCAATATACCAGGAGGCTGGTACAAGCTCCCCAGGCTTCCTTCATTCCAGACCTTGCCTTATGTATCTCTCCCATTTGGCTATTTCTGAGTTGTATCCTTTATAATAAAATAATAATTCTAAGTATAGTGCTTTCCTAAGTGCTATGAGTCATTTGATCCAATTGTCAAACTTGCAGAGGGGTCGTAGAAACCCCCACATTAGTAGTCAGGCTGGCTCATAAGAAGTGCAAATGACCCCTGAATTTGTAGCTGGACTCTGAAGTGGGGGCAGTCTTTGGGAACTGAGCCCTTAATCTGTGGTGTCTGTGTAGCATCAGATTTGAATGGAATTGTTGGACATGCATTTGGTGTTGAAGATTTGCTGGAGAGCTCTGGGGAAGGTAGCATTTGTTGAATGGGACAGTATCTAAGAAGTCTGAGAACACTGCAGAAAGGTACTTAGTACAGAATCTTGACTACAGATAGAAAGTAGTAACTGTGTTACTTTGTTACTTTGAGGCACTTCTCAAAGTGAGAGATAAAATGTAACATTTTTAGAGTTGAATTGTACTTTATAATACAAATGTTTACTAAGGGTACTTTTCAAAAGATACTTTATCTTCTTACCAACCTTTTCACAAACAATGAAGTCTATCTACCCAAAATGACTTAGGGATAGGTCTGCCTGAAGATGAAAAGATGAAATTAGAGGCTCTCTTTTAGCCATATGATTATGTATTACATATTTCCATCAGGGGAAAACTCATCCCTGAATCTTGAAACAAAGAAGCTGCTGCTATCCAAATATGTATGAATGTAACATATTCTATTTCTTTAAATAAATATTTTTACTACATTGATTCTTTTGAAAAAGCTCTGCACCATCCCCTCCTCTTTGGTCTTCTTGTTTTGTCCCCTCTTCTCCTAGATAGGAAGAAGAACATTCCTGGAAATTCACATATAAGATGGCAGAAATACTCAAGACTATACAGGGACATCCCAGGTGGTGCTAGTGGTAAAGAACCCACCTGCCAATGCTGGAGACATAAGAGACATGGGTTCAATTCCTGGGGTGGGAAGATCCCCTGGAGGAGGAAATGGCAATCCACTCCAGTGTTCTTGCCTGGAGAATCCCATGGACAGAGGAACCTGGCAGGGTACATTCCATAGGGTCGCAAAGAGTCGGACACAACTGAAGTGACTGAGCACACGTGCGTACAGGGACCAGAAAAAGTCCACTATGAAAAAATCACATCACTCCGATGAGATAAGAATGAAGAATGTTACAGCCTGCTCTTTGTGGCACTGGGTCAGGGAAAAGAAGGAGGAAGCTTCCGAGCAATTCATGTTGCATAGTATAAATTAAATACTTATGAGTACAAATAATATGAGGGTTTAAAAAAACTGCAAAAATAATAAAGAAAATAGTCAGTGTCTGTGGATTCCTTATGGGGAATTGTATTGTTAGTGTGACTTTGCATTAAATCAGAATCCCCACATATGGCATTAATTTTCAAGCTAAAATTTTAATAAAATATTTGTTTTCCCATAGATACAAGCAATGTGTCTAATCTTAGTGTAATTTTAGATAAGAAGTACTGTGCTTCCTTTTTTAAAATGATAACTTTTGGCTGCACTGGGTCTTCAATGCTGCCTGCAGGCTTTCTCGAGTCGTGGTGAGCAGGGGCTTCTCTCTGGTTGCAGTGTGCAGGTTTCTTGGTGGTGGCTTCTTTTGTTGAGCAGCACGAGCTCGAGGGCACACGGGCTCCGTAGTTGTGGCACACGGGCCTCGTTGCTCCGTGGCATGCAGTCTTCCCAGACCAGGGATTGAACTCATCTCCCCTGTGTTGGCAGGTGGATTCTTAACCATGGACCACCAGGGAAATCCCACTGTGCTTCTTTCAATTAGTTCATCAAATGATAAAAATCATTTAATGACGTTTCCCCTCCCCCCCTTTAAATGGTTGCCATTGCAGTCTTATGATGGATCTTTATAATTTGCTTTTGCACTAGAGAAAACATCTTAGATTACTTTCCTCCTACTTTAAAACTACAGAAGTCCCTGTTCATAGCACCTGAGGAAATGGTGAATATGAATAAAATTATACAGGTGATTTTTAGTTTGCTAAATGAATAACACTTTAGTTCAGACAAAGTGGCTCCTAGAGACTATAGCAAGCAGTTCATTTATTTTTAATTGCTAATTTAATTTCAGCTATAACACTTTTATTTGGGAAATGACTTCCTAGGAGAAAGTATGAGGCAGCAAGAAGAGGAATAATCAAATGTGGAATAATCTTTACGATTCCATTAGACACAGGGCTCTTGATACTACTTATAAGAAATGAGGCCATTCTGTAATTTTAACTTTCAAATGTATATTAGATTTGAAATAAAAGTAGATATGTATCTTTTAATTTTCTTAATGAGTTAAATATATTTACAGAGCAGGGCTGTGCATTGTTATGGAAGGAGCAGTGTACGGCAGTCTGCAGAGTTGATCCTACTCTGAAACCATCCAGCTCTACAATCTCAGACTTAAAGGCTAATAAACCTTCCTGACTCCTGAGCTCTCATCCTAAGGAACGGACTCAAAAATGTCTAATGTATTTCTTAGCTCCAAATTTCTGGGATTAACTCCAAAATGTCCAGACTGTGCCTACAACATTAACGGGATTTAGAAAGAGCAACAAGTATGGGATTGTAGTCAAACTAAATGGATCCCCAGTTCTGCCGCTCACTTGCAATGCAATTTTGGGCAGGTAACCTTCCTGAATTCCAGTTTATTTAACTTTAAAACCAGGTTAGGGACTTCCCTCTCAGTCCAGTGGTTAACACTCCACCTTTCAATGCAAAGGATAAAACTTCGATCCCTGGTCTGGAAACTAAGGTCTCACTTGCCAAGGGAAGTAGCCAAAAACTTAAAAACAAAATCATAACATAAAACCAGGTTAGCAATACTACAGCAGACACTGTTGATGCCATCCTCCAGAGCCCCTCAGCTCAGTGCAGCTAGAGGGGCAATGCTCACACCCAGTCAACTGCCCACTTCTGCCTGCCTCTATTTCCTTCCCTGCCCCTGGGCTTTCTCTGGAACATAGGGACTTTCAAAGCCCAGAAGCACCAGGGATATTTCATCAACACTTCTGAAATGTAGAGGGAGTTATTACAAAGCACTGGAGGCAGAGAGAGGTGGCTAAAGATGAGGGGTTTTCTCAAGTCCCTACAGTATTCATCAACATCACTACTTGGAATATATTCTAAGGAAATAACTAAATGAGTAGTGAAAGATCTATGTGCTAGATTATTGACCACAGGCTTATTTATAAAAATGAAATATAGGTATAATCTAGATATCAGTGGGTAGTTGTGCTCATCAAAAATGTAATGAAGGCTTGTATGCATTGATGTGGAAAGATGTTCTGATATACTTTTAAGTGAAAAGGTGACTATAAAACAAAATACCCCTTTTGTTTTTACAAATATATATTTATCTATATAAAATGGCAACCCACTCCAGTATTCTTGCCTGGAGAATTCCATGGACAGAGAAGTCTGGCAGGCTACAGTTCATGGGATCACAAGAGTCGAATACAGCTTAGCGCTATATTTATCTATATATGTAAATATGTGTAGAGAAAAATCTAGAGGTGAATACACAGAAATACTGACAATGGCTATCTGAATGGTAGGATTATGAGTGATACTTGTTTTTGTATTTTTCAGAAATTTCCAAATTTTTTGCAGAGGTCATAGTACCTCTGCAATAAGAAATAATCAAGGGACTATTAAAAAAGCAATGTTCTTGAATCTTCAACAATATAAAAATGTTAAGTAGAAAAAAAGGATAAAGTGCTATTTTTAGCATCACCTTATTTATATACAGATATTCACTGTTTTAATGCAACTAGAGATTATCATAGTAAGTGAAGTAAGTCAGAAAGAGAAAGACAAACACACGGTATCACTTACATGTGGAGTCTAAAATGTGGCGCCACTGCTGCTGCTAAGTCGCTTCAGTCGTGTCCAACTCTGTGTGACCCCAGAGACGGCAGCCCGCCAGGCTCCCCCGTCCCTGGGATTCTCCAGGCAAGAACACTGGAGTGGGTTGCCATTTCCTTCTCCAATGCATGAAAGTGAAAAGTGAAAGTGAAGTCGCTCAGTCGTGTCCAAGACCCCATGGACTGCAGCCTTCCAGGCTCCTCCGTCCATGGGATTTTCCAGGCAAGAGTACTGGAGTGGGATGCCATTTCCTTCTCCAAAATATGGCACAGTGAACCTATTTGCAAAACAGAAACAGACTCTTAGACATAGAGAAAAGACTTGCTGTTGCCAAGGGGATGGGAAGGAAGAGGGATGTACTGGGAGTCTGCTGTTGGTAGACACAAACTATGTCATATAGAAGGATAAACAACAGTGTCCTAGTGTATAACATAAGGAACTATATTCCATAGCCTGTGATAAACCATAATGGAAAAGAGTACAAAAAAAGTTTGTCTATATGTGTATAACTGAGTTGCTTTCAGTCAGTCAGTTCAGTTGCTCAGTTGTGTCTGACTCTTTGCAACCCCATGGACTGCAGCACTCCAGGCTTCCCTGTCCACCACCAACTCCCACAGCTTACTCAAACTCATATACACTGAAAGGGTGATGCCATCCAACCCTCTCATCCTCTGTCATCCCCTTCTCCTCCTACCTTCAATCTTTCCCAGCATCAGGGTCTTTTCCAATGAGTCAGTTCTTTGCATCAGTTCTCTGTATCAGATGGCCAAAGTATTGGAGTTTCAGCTTCAGTATCAGTCCTTCCAATGAATATTCAGGACTGATTTCCTTTAGGATGGACTGGTTGGATCTCCTTGCAGTCCAAGGGAAGGTTAAGAGTCTTCTCCAACAACACAGTTCAAAAGCATCAATTCTTTGGCGCTCAGCTTTCTTTATAGTCCAGCTCTCACATCCATACGTGACTACTGGAAAAACCATAGCTTTGACTAGATGGACCTTTGTTGGCAAAGTAATGAGTTGCTCTGCTGTACAGCAAAGACTGGCATAACATTATAAATCAACTATACTTCAATTTTTTTTTTTTAATTCACTGTTTTAGGAGAACACATAACAGTGTATTAATGTGCTTTTCTCTGAGAGGTTAGATTATTAAAGATTCTTATAAATAAATTGTATGTATACACATGTAATTTACCTAAACAAAAGTTAAAAGTAAAAAAAAAAAAAAGTTTTCAATTGAAACACAAATATAAACTTTGTCATTGCATAGAACCAGAGAAGAATTGATTACACATTTAAATTCAGTCACATTCTGGTTAATCTGTTTTATCTGATAGGGAAGGCTGATGATAATAAGGGTCGGAGAAAAACAGGTGATTAGACTGAGTTTTGGATTAATCCTAAAAAGAATTGATGGACTTAGCTTCTTTTTCCTCCTCAATCCTCTCCGTGAGGGTTAGTCTAATTCTTGTCCAATCACTCTTCCAGTTCCCTTAATAATGATAACAATTATTAATATAATTTGCTACTGAAACTAGAATATCAATTGGGCATGCATAATAGCCATGCTGAAACGTTGTAATAAGGGTGTTAGTTCTTTTACTTTTAAAAGTCACTCTATTGGATGTATATGTAAGTAACTATTCACTTAAGGTCTATCATATGTATAGCCTTATAAGAAAACTGAAAAATTACAAAATAATTAAACACCAGTTTAATAGTGACAAAGCAATGTGAAGTCATTCTGGGGTATCATGTCAGGGGCAGGATGACATAGAAACCAGGGCTTGGGCTTGAAAGTCAGCCTGCATTGGCTTCCCATCAGCATCTACCAAATTCTTATAAAATGTGTAACTTTAACATATCTATAGACCCTACAAGCATCAGATTTCTCGTCTGTGAAATGGAGACAATTAGACCTACATCAGCTACCAAGAGTCCTTACAATTCTTGCCTCTTGGTAACCCCTGTGTGGTCACCTCCTATACTGAATAGAGATAACTTGATAACAAATGGGATGTTGCAGAGTGTGTGTGTGACTTTCCTAACTGTCTGCCTCACAACTTCCACTTGGCTCATTTCTCTGTTGTGGATTACTTATTTGGGGAAAGTCAGCTACCATGTTACAAGGATATTCAATCAGTCCTATGGTGATATCTATATGGGAAAGAACCACATCATTTCACCAACAACCAGTGCCAACTTGCCAGGCATCTAAGTGAGCTGCCTTGGGAGCAGCCCCTTCTGCCCTTGCCAAGGCTTCAGATGACTGAGCCCCAACCAACAACACCATGACTGTAATGTCATAGAGACCCTGAGGCAGAACCACCCAGATATGCTGCTTCTGACTTCCTGACCTGCAGAGACTGTGAGATAATCAGTGTTTATTGTTTCAAGTCACTACATTTTGGGTAATTTTTTATGCAGCAATACATGGGGGAGACTGGTTGGCTTCCATCTATGGGATCGCACAGAGTCGGACACGACTGAAGCGATTTAGCAACAGCAGCAGCAGCAGCTAACCAATGCTCTATGTCATGATACATTAGTGTCTTTTTGTTTCTTTTACTTTGTGCTTCACCATCAGACAATTGACAGGGCAGGCTCTGGGGACCAGCATCTTAGGAAAGGAAAAAGGATGCTGTGAGCTATAGATACACGTGCCAATATGTATATTAGCGAGGATAGGGCACTCCTGGGCTTCTCTTGTAGCTCAGCTTTTAAAGAATCTGCCTGCAATGCAGGAGACCTGGGTTCAGGTTGGGAAGATCCTCTGGAGAAGGGAACAGCTACCCACTCCAGTATTCTGGTCTGGAGAATTCCATGGACTGAATGGTCCATAGGGTTGAAGAGTCAGACTTTCACTTTCACTTTTTCAGGGCACTCCTGCTGGGAAGATTTGGTTTTCTCTGTCAGTGGAAAGCATGGAACAGCAGCCAGAGGGAATGACGGGCACTAGAAAATAAAAAAATAAAAAAAATAGGAGTAGACAGCATGAATGTGTATTGATCTGGTCTTTTGCCATCAATTCTCTGTGATCTAGGGATAGAAATGATAATAGCCAGCAGCTGGGGAAAGCCTAAGGGAAAGCTGATTAATGGCCAAGCTTATTCAGGGCATTGGCATGGGAGTCTGATGAGCCTAGTAATGTGTGTAACTTATGTGTAATTTCTTCTACATGAACACTGTGTTTAGTGATTTATACTGAAAAATTGCCAACATTTGACCATCTTGACCTACAAAAATGTCAGTTTCATATAGTCCAACCTGTATTAACTCTGTGAAGTGTAAATCCCTATCTTCCTTGTAGAGGAGTTGGGATGGTTGACCTCATTGAGGAGAAAGAAGCAAATCTTTTAAAGAGATTTTAAGATTAAAGGGCACTTGAATACTCTCTATTTCTCAATGCCTGGAACACAGTAAATTCTTACAATCTTTAAAAATAGATGTACATGCACATGATTTAAAAAGGAAAAGATAGAACGTATATAGAAGGGAAACAGTCTCCATCTCCATTAATTGTTTTCAGCTACAAGTAGCAGAAACTTGACACTTGACCAAAACTGGCTTAAATGATAGGGAAATGTATTAGCTCATTTATCAAAGAAATGCGAGATAGGGTTCAAGAGTTAGTTGAGTTAGCAGCTTAACAGTATCATCAAGGACCAGATTTTTCCTGTCTTTCTACTGTGCTCTCTAGTTCATGGGCTTCAGCCTGAGGCTGATTTCTTGCATAGTTGTAGAATGGAAACAGTTTGCTTCATTATCCCTTGTTTGTGTCCAGCAGAAGAGAAAAGCTGATGAAAAGCGAAAGCGATTGTCACTCAGTCATGTCCAATTCTTTGCAACCCATGCACTGTAGCCTGCCAGGCTCCTCTGTCTCTGGAATTCTCCAGGTAAGAATACTGGATTAGGTTGCCATTCCCTTCTCCAGGGGATCTTCCTGACCCAGGAATTGAACCCTGGTCTCCTGCATCAGCAGGCAGATCCTTTGCTGTCTGAACCACCAGGCAAGCGTTGTGTTACTCTCTCCTAAGAGTGAAAAAGCATAATTCCAGAAGCTTGCAGCAATACTCTCCTCTCATTTCACCAGACAAAATTGGGTCACATGTAACAGGTCAAGAAAATGGAACCATATTTATATCAATCAGAGACATCCTTGGAGAAAAAGTCAGTTTTCCAAATGCATTTGGGTAAAATGGATATGGTTGAGGCAATCCACAGTGTTTATCAACTTGGCCCACACCTGCCCCATATGCGCTTTCACAGAAGCAAACACTATTAGCAATTTCCTGCGCATCCTTCCTTCTGAAGACATACTATGCACCTTTGCTTTAGGACTCTTTCTTTTTCTATCCTCCTTTTAACAGAAATGATATACTACACACATGTCTTATAGTGAATAATTTCTTCTTCCCGTAATACATGACTGATAAACTACCAGATGTTAAAGCTGGTTTTAGAAAAGGCAGAGGAACCAGAGATCAAATTGCCAATATCCGCTGGATCATGGAAAAAGCAAGAGAGTTCCAGAAAAACATCTACTTCTGCTTTATTGACTATGCCAAAGCCTTTGACTGTGTGGATCACAATAAACTGTGGAAAATTCTGAAAGAGATGGGAATACCAGACCACCTG
>SJYT01084955.1:0-27484 GCA_006410635.1 Cephalophus harveyi | reverse complement strand
CTGGCGTGCTGCGATTCATGGGGTCGCAAAGAGTCGGACACGACTGAGCGACTGAACTGAACTGAACTGAACTGAAAGCAGAGTCATATGTGCTGAGTCACTCAGTCGTGTCCGACTCTTTTCAACCCCATGGACCATAGCCCGCCAGGCTCCTCTGTCCATGGGGATTCTCCAGGCAAGAATACTGGAGTGGGTTGCCATGCCCTCCACCAGGGGATCTTCCCAATCCAGGAATCGAACCCAGATCTCCTGCATTACAGGCAGATTCTTTACCTCCTGAGTCACCAGGGAAGCCACATTATATTTACTTATTTGCTGTAGTATCACAACAGGGAGCTCTGATTCTAGCTAAAGTGGTACACAGAAAATTTACAAGCAAATAATCATGAATTGACAAAGGTTCCCAAGTCTGTGAGCAGAACACTATTTACTGCCCTTTCAGACAGTCGTGGAAGTCAATTCTAATAGTGCACCCAAGACAGCTTAGTTTGTAAGCCAGGGGAGTGAGGTTGAGGCAGCTTGCCAAATGGGATCATTTGAAGCAAAGCCCTTCTCTCTCCTCCCCCTTGCTTGGAATCTTGTCCTCGATGGACCTTTTAAAGCTCATTTTGCTGCTCTTCTACCTAGAGATGAGTGGTGATATAAGAGATGAGTGGGAGATTCTTGTTAGCCAGAAGAGGATGTTGTGAAGTTGTTTTCTGTTCATTGTCCACTCTCTTTTGTTGCTTGGTCTTAAGCATAGTTGACTCCTGAAAAACTAAATTGACCAGGCTAATTTCTTTTTTTACTTTCTTTTAAATCATGGTTTGATTATATAACATTAAATATGCCATCTTAACCATTTTCAAGTGTACAGTTCAGTAGTGTTAAATATATTCACAGTATTGTGCAGTAGATCTCTAGAACTCTCTCATTTTGTAAAACTAAAACTTCATGCCCATGAAATTATTCTCCCTCCCCTACCCCTCCCCCCTCCCCCGGCCCCTGGTAACCACCTTCCTACTTTCTGTTTCTATGACTTTGACTCCTTTAGATAGCTCTTATAAGTGGAATCATACAGTATTGGTCCTTTTGTAATGGACTTATTTCATTAGTATCATGTCCTCAAAGTTCATCCCTGTTGTTTAGTCGCTCAGTTGTGTCCGACTCTTTGTGACCCTATGGACTATAGGCTGCCAAGCTCCTCTGTCCATGGGATTTTCTAGGCAAGAATCCTTAAGTGGATTGCCATGCCCTCCTCTAGGGGATCTTCCCAGCCCAGGGATCGAACCCACATCTCCTACATCTCCTGCATTGGCAGGTGGGTTCTTTACCACTGCACCACATGAGAAGCCCTTCATCCCTGTTGTAATCTATGACAAAACTATGCTGATGTTTTCATTGTGGTCTTTGACTGGCATAAATGAGTGCTGGCTGGGGGAACCCCTTGTACGTGATGCCCCTCAGTACCATCAGGAAGAGTCACATCTGGACCCAAGCACTTCCTTACCCCACCCCCTTGGTGTAGCTAGATGTCTGGATTATACCCCAGCCATGCCCTAACCAGATGCAGGTCAGAATCTGCATCATCTGCCAGCCCGAAAGATGTTCCTTAGATCTATTTTACTAGGCAGTTTAAGCATCCTACAGGGGACTTCCCTTCTGGTCCAGTGATCAGGACTCTGAGCTTCCATTGCAGAGGACCCAGGTTCAGTCCCTGATCGGGGAAATAAGATCCTGCATACTGTGTGGTGTGGCCAAAAACAAGAAAAAAAAAGAAAAGAAAAATAAATAAGCTTCCTACATTAATTGTGATTAATCAGAAATTCTAGAACTGTATGTCTGATCATGTAAGGCCATTAAAAGCATCAGACCTATTCTGATTTACCTTTGTGAACTTCATTGTCTCTACGCATAAGTGCTGTGCTGTGTTTAGTCGCTCAGTCCTGTCCAGTTCTGTGTGACCCCATGGTCTGTAGCCTGCCAGGCTCCTCTGTCCATGGGATTCTTCAGGCAAGAATACTGGAGTGGGTTGCCATGCCCTCCTCCAGGGGATTTTCCCAACCCGGAGATCAAACCCAGGTCACCCACATTGCAGGTGGATTCTTTACCATCTGTGCCACAGGTAAGCCTAAGAATACTGGAGGGGGTAGCCTATCCCTTCTCCAGGGGAACTTCCTGACCCAGAAATCGGACTGGGCTGTCCTGCATTGCAGGTGGATTCTTGACCAGCTGAGCTATTGGAAAGCCCATATGTGTATCTCATCAAAATTAACTCTGGAAATTAATTTGTATTCTTCTGTTTCTGTCTTTCAGTGAAACCTGATCCTCCACATATTAAAAATCTCTTCTTCCAAAATGGTAACTTATATGTGCAGTGGACAAATCCACAGAATTTTCAAAGCAAGTGCTTGTCTTATGGAGTAGAAGTCAATAACAGCCACGCTGAGACACATGATATTTTCTATGTAAGTTATTTTTTAGATAGTAGTTGTTATTTAGAAATTTTTCTTGCATTTCTTACAGTGTAATAAATTGAAATATCAATGAAAAGTAGCTCATAGATTTGTCACCTGATGATGATGGTTTCTCTGAAGCAGCGTGTGGTGGAAGGTTTGACGGTTTATGGTAGTATTGCCTCCAAGAGTTCAGACATTCATTAATTCATTTGCTGAAAAGTTTTTTTATTACATGTCTATCATGTACTACCAGGCACTATTTTATGTGTATGTGACACCTGATTAAAAAAAAATTTTTGCCCATGAAGCTTACCTACTAGAAAATAAGTACATAAATGAGCAAACTAATTTTAGAGAATGAATGCTATGCAGAAATTTAAGTGGGGTAATGGCAAGGCCTGAGGGAATATTGGGTAGGGTAGGTATCCACAGTGATGAGATTTGAGATGAGACCAGAACAATGAGCAGTAGCTAGCCATTTGATGATCTGGAGGTGGAGGGGACAGCATGGTCAAAGACTTAGGCAGGAATGAGCTTGGCATGTGTGAGAAACAGGAGACTGGCATGACCAAAACATAGGAGGAAGAGGTGTCTGAGCCTAGAGCTGAGATCAGATTATGTGCTGATGGTGACTGCAGCCATGAAATTAGAAGACGCTTACTCCTTGGAAGAAAAGTTATATCCAACCTAGACAGCATTTTCAAAAGTAGAGACATTACTTTGCCGACTAAGGTCCGTCTACTCAAGGCTATGGTTTTTCCTGTGGTCATGTATGGATGTGAGAGCTGGACTGTGAAGAAGGCTGAGCGCCGAAGAATTGATGCTTTTGAACTGTGGTGTTGGAGAAGACTCTTGAGAGTCCCTTGGACTGCAAGGAGATCCAACCAGTCCATTCGGAAGATCAGCCCTGGGATTTCTTTGGAAGGAATGATGCTAAAGCTGAAACTCCAGTACTTTGGCCACCTCATGTGCAGAGTTGACTCATTGGAAAAGACTCTGATGCTGGGAGGGATTGGGGGCAGGAGGAGAAGGGGATGACCGAGGATGAGATGGCTGGATGGCATCACGGACTCGATGGACGTGAGTCTGAGTGAACTCCGGGAGATGGTGATGAACAGGGAGGCCTGGCGTGCTGCGATTCATGGGGTCGCAAAGAGTCGGACACGACTGAGCGACTGAACTGAACTGAACTGAACTAGAGGCTCCGGTATGGCCGTTCAGTTTTTTTGGAGTTTGTAGCAACTAGAGTAGTCAGTACTGAGTAGTTAGTATTTTTTGGATCATGTACATTTATGCTTTTTGGAATCTAATATAAAACATGCAGATGAGTAGGTCCCTGTGGAGTAGGAAATGGCAACCCACTCCAGTAGTCTTGCCTGGGGAATTCCGTGGACAGAGGAGCCTACAGTCCATGGGGTCTCAAGGAGCTGGACTCCACTGAGCGACTGAGTATATAGGCATGCATTGGAGCACTGGGCCTAACAGGGTGTGGCATAACCTCAGGGCCCAGTTGCATTGTTATGCTTTAGAACAGAGATCTCAAACTCAAGCCTCATACATTTTTGTTTGGACCACAAAACAAAGTGGGGTTTTGTTTGCTTGTATATTACATTTGAATTTTCTGCCCAGATTGAAAACTGTGGTACCTGAGGGTATAGTTGCCATAAGGTGGCGCCTTAGGACCACAGAAACTGTGCCACTCACTTGTGTTACCTGCCTGGGCCCTGTGTCCATTTGAGTTTCAGAGGTTAGAAACCATGGGCTTTTTTTTACAGGAGGCTTTTTTTACAGGAGTCCTGCATCTCACATGTAGGAAGATCCCTTGGTTCACTCGTTTTAGCTCATCATGGGAATTTCGAAAACTAAAGTATTTTATTTACTAAAATAAGCCACTGTTGACAGGCTGTAACTCTGGAGGGAGCGACCAGGTCCACAACTGAGCAGAGCTCTTCTGGGCATTTGCAAATGAAAGCGTTTGCTGAAGCAGAATAATCATTCTTCATCCCAGAAACTAGGGTCCCCAAATAATGCCACAAAAGGAAAAAGCAAAGGGTTTCCAAGCGGGGAGGGGGTGAGGCTTGAATTTACAACTAAGTGAGTTACTATTCCAGCCTTGACTGCTCTCTTCTGTCTGAAATCCAGAGACACATGCCGCTTGCATTACTCACTTGGCACTAAATGATGTCCTGCTAGCTACCCATGATCTTGACTAAAAATATAAGCTCCTGTAAGGGGGAGGAGTTAGGTGGTGTTTACTTTGTACTGTTCTGGCTACTAAAACCAGCTAATATGTATTAAGCAATTGCTGTGTATTAGCTGTTTTAATTGGAGAAGGAAATGGCAACCCACTCCAGTATTCTTGCCTGGAGAATCCCAGGGATGGAGGAGCCTGGTGGGCTGCTGTCTGTGGGGTTGCACACAGTCGGACACGACTGAAGCGACTTAGCAGCAGCAGCAGCAGCAGCAGCAGCAACAGCAGCTATTTTAATAAGTACTTTATCTGAGTTGTCTCATTTAGTCCTCACAATAACCCCAAAGATCTAGGCCTGTTACAGATGAGAAAACTTCAGTCTCAAAGGTTATTCCTAAGGTCACATTTCTAGTAAGGGTTAGAATCCAAGATTTCAGCAAAAGTCTAACTCCAAAGCTTTTGTTCTTAACCCCCTGGGGATCACCCCAATACTTCCTCTTGCTAGTAATAGCCATCACTTATTGCTCATGATGTATTACAAATACAGTCTTCTGTGTACTTCTTACAGACTTGCTCATAGCAATCCATGAAATTGGTTCCTTTTTAACCTATGTTTTAGTGAGAAACTAAGGCTCAAAGAGGTTAAGTAACTTGCTTCAGTCCACACAGCTAGTAAGTATGACTTCAGAGGTTGGTCTCCATGTATTACATTTTAACCAAGAACACTGGGTATAAGATCATGTGTACAGTTGTCACTTAATAAATTCTTATTGGATTGTTACCTTTAAAAAAAAAAAAAACAAACTTCTGAACTGAAGAGAGCACATATACTGTGGAATTTATCCATCAAAACCAGAACTGTAGTCAATTTGGAATTAACTCTGTTTATACACTTGAGTTTAATGTTCTCTATCTTAGCAGATGTTCACCAGCTGCTCCATCCTGTCATCAGCTTTTTGTGTGCTCACTGATTTTGAGCTCAGCTGGTTAGACCCTTTCTTGGTTCTTGCAAGACTTTTTGAGGAGCTATTTGGCCTGGTGTTGTAGTTAAGAGGGGGAAGTAGGCTGGAGCATGAGCTGGTGCCATCCATGGCTCTGGGTCAGAGGTCGCTTATGACAGGATCATAAAGCATGGAGTGACTTGTCTTTGGGCATGCCCATTCCCGCCAGCTATCCACTTGGTGATCTGTGTCCTTGTTTCCCTTTTCTCACGGAAGTATCTGAGCAGCTGATAAACTACACAAGGAGATTTACATTTGAACAAGAGCCCAGAACCATCACTTTACACAGCAGGCCTCTGACTCCATATGGCCAGCACTGGGGTACAGTAACCCCCAAGTAGCTTTTTCTCTGACCTTATATGAAGTATTGACAGGATGGCTCATCATCATTCAGTTGGCCTTTCACTCTTCACAAATGCTGGTAGGAACCATTCAGTGAATGACATTGAATGCCCCAAGTCATAACATGTGTTCTGGTCTTTGTCCCATGTTTAAACATCTCTGATAGAAGTTGACTATTTTTTCCAGCTGTACTGAGGTATGATTGGCAAGTAAAAATTATATGTATTTAGGTTGTACAATATTATTTTAAGGTATACAAGGTTATAATAATCATATATATTGTGAGATGATTATCACAATCAAATTAACACATTCATCACCTCACAGACTTAGCTTTTTCTGTGGTGAGAAAACAAGATCTCTCAGCAAATTTCAGGTATACAGTACAGTATTATTAACTGTAATCATCATGTGAAAATTGCTCACTCGTGTCCAACTCTTCGTGACCCCATGGACTACATAGTCCATGGAATTCTCTAGGTCAGAATACTGGAGTGGGTAGCCTTTCCCTTTTCCAGGGGAACTTCCCAACCCAGGGATTGAACCCAGGTTTCCTGCATTGCAGGTGGATTCTTCACCAGCTGAGCCACAAGGAAAGCCAAAGAATACTGGAGTGGGTAGCCTATCCCTTCTCCAGCAGATCTTCCTGACCCAGGAATCGAACCAGGATCTCCTGCATTGCAGGCAGATTCTTTACCAACTGAACTATCAGAGAAGTCCCATTAAATTCTCAGAATTCATAACTGAAAATCTGTACCCCTGACCAACATGTTTCCATTTTCCCCACTCCCCAGCCTCTGGCAATTACCATGCTGCACTGTGCCTCAGTAAATTTGACTTATTTGAATTGCACATACAAGTGAGATCATATAGTATTTGTCTTTCTCTGTCTAACTTATTTCACTTAGCATAGTACCCTGAAGTTTCTTCCATGTTGTCACAAATGACAGGATTGATTTCCTTGGGGTTGCTGAATCATATGATAGTTCTATTTTTAATTTTTTGAGAAACCTCCATACTGTTCCAAAGTGACTGCAACGGTTTATAGTCCCACCACCAGTGCAGGAGGGTTTCCTTTTCTCTACACCCTCTCCAGCACTTGTTATCTCTTATCTTTTTGACAACAGCCATTCTGTCATCGACAGTGTAAGATGATTGTGGTTTTGATGTATATTTTGCTAATGATTAGTGTATATTTTATACACTAGTGTATATTAGTGATATTAGTATATAATAGTGTATATTAGTGATGTTGAATGTCTTTTCATGGACCTGTTGCCAAAAGTAGACTATTGAAATGAAGCAAGAGACTTTCATGTGTTGATTTTGAAATATCTGCATTTTAGGAACTGGTTATTCTCTTTACATCATACAGCAAGTGACTTAAATTGTGTAGAGGAGAAGTTTGCATTTTCTTTTCTTTTCTCTAACTCAGTCATTTAAAACAATAATTTTGTTTAACTTTTTTATTTTTGGCTGTGCTGGGTCTTTGTTGCTGCATGGGCTTTCCTCTAGTTGCAGCAAACAGAGGCTACTCTTTCTTGTGGTGTGCAGGCTTCTCATTACTGTGGCTTCTCTTGTTGCAGAGCATGGGCTTTAGGGCACACGGGCTTCAATAGCTGTGGCACACAGGCTCAGTAGTTGCAGTCCCCGGGCTCTAGAGCACAGGCCCAATAGTTGTGGCTCACGGGCTTAGTTGCACCCCAGCAGGTGGGATCTTCTTGCACCAGGGATCGAACCTGTGTCTCCTGCATGTCAGGTGGATTCTTTACCACTGAACCACCAGGCAAGTCCTAACTCAGTCATTTTTTGATATATTATTGGGCTTCCCAGGTAGTGCTAGTGGTAAAGAATCTGCCTCCCAATGCAGGAGTCACAGTTTTGATCCCTGGGTCAGGAAGATCCCCTGGAGAAAGAAATGACAACACACTCCAGTATTCTTTTCTGGAGAATCCCATGGACAGAGGAGCCTGGTTGGCTACAGCCCATGGGGTCGCAAAGAGTCAGACACGACTGATCGTCTGAGCACATATTCTCAACAAGGGAGCATAATATCTTTTAACTATGTATTGCTATGTAGTATACTATAGAAAAATTGCAGAAGTCATTATGGACAGCTCAGTGATTCTTCACAAATGATTTGTCACTTACAAAACCAGCTCCCCATAAGCTCAATTGTGACCTCTTTTGGTCACTACTTTCCCAAAGAGCAATTATTATCTGGACTTCTAATCCTACTAGTGCCACCTGAGAAG
Organism: Cephalophus harveyi; assembly: GCA_006410635.1. NCBI lineage: Eukaryota > Metazoa > Chordata > Mammalia > Artiodactyla > Bovidae > Cephalophus > Cephalophus harveyi. Next base: position 19,257 of record SJYT01084955.1, on the reverse strand, counting down.
CCCTGTATTGGGATATAGCCAATTAACAATGTTGTGATAGTTTTAGGTAAACAGCAGAGTGACTCTGCCAGTCATATATAGCCAAACTCCCCTCCCATCCAGGCTGCCACATAACATTAAGCACAGTCCCCTGTGCTGTGCAGTAGGTCCTTGTTGGTTATCCTTCTTAAATATAACACTGTATACTTGTACATCCCAAACTTCCTAACTATCCCTTCCCCCAACCCTTCCCCCTGCTAACCATAAGTTCATCCTCTAAGTCTGTGAGTCTGTTTCTGTTTCATAAATAAATTCATTTGTATCTTTTTTTAATTTTTATTTTTAATTGAAGGATTATTACTTTACAATGTTGTGTTGGTTTCTGACATACAAAAACGTGAATCAGCTATAAGTGTACATGTATCCCCTCATTTCTTTTTGGATTCCACACAAAAGGGATATCCTATGATATTTCCTTCCTCTGTCTTACTTCACTCAGTATGACAATCCTAGCACCATTTGTTTTGGAAAAAACCTCCCTTTTCCCCACTATACCTGGTCTTCTGTTAATGGTATAAAAGATAACTTGTTAAAATGGTTAAGTGATATAAAATGTGGTCTTTAATTTCTTTTGAATTTATGTATTTTTTATATTTTTGAGGTTGAAGAGGCCAAATGTCAGAATACAGAATTTGAAGGAAACCTAGAGGTCAGTAAATTCAACTTGAGCTATTTGGACTTAAACTCATATGGTAATTGGTGATGAGGCATATCCTAAATTTGAACTGCTTTGAGGAAAACAAACTACTTTGTTTTGTGGATTATTGCCAATTTTCTTTTTCCGGAGTTAAAGGCAGATAATTTACATTGCAATCAAAGTCTTTGTCATATACAGAACTTGGCAGATAATTATATTTAGGATTCAGAAGCAGAGAAAGAGAATAAAGTGGTAATATTCCTTGTGTTTTATCTTGTATCTAAGGGTACAATTTGTTTCATGGTTCCCGGTGTTCTTCCTGATACTTTGAACACAGTCAGAATAAGAGTCAAAACAAATAAGTTATGCTATGAGGATGACAAAATCTGGAGTAATTGGAGTCAAGCAATGAGTATAGGTAAGAGAATGGGATTTCATTAAAATTTAAACCATTGATGCATGGAAACTAAATTGAGGCAGAAAACATTATGGGAAAGGACTGTTCTTCATTCTTGACATCAGCCAGAGAACACTCACAATTGAAATGTACTTTCTGTTTAATTATTATCAAATCACTCAGAGTTATTTTACATTATGCAGCTCTTTCAAAATTTGCCATTCAAATGATGTTATTCTCTCTTCTGTCCTGTTTCCATCTTTGCAAACAACCTGAACAAAACTATAGAAGGCAGGCATGATTAAATCTGCAGATTGTGCAGTACTAGAGGACTATCCTATGTGCTGGTAACAGAATCAAGAGTATGACAATGACCTTGATGACATTTTATCGAAATAAACCTGTATCTGGGATTCCCTGATAGCTCAGTTGGTTAAGAATCCACCTACAATGCAGGAGACCCTAATTCGATTCCTGGGTTGGGAAGATCCACTGGAAAAGGGATAGGTTACCCACTCCAGTATTCTTGGGCCTTCCTTGTGGCTCAGCTGGTAAAGAATCTGCCTGCAATGTGGGACAGCTGGGTTAGATCCCTGGATTGGGAAGATCCCCTGGAAAATAGAAAGGCTACCCACTCCAGTATTCTGGCCTACAGAATTCCATGGACTGTATAGTCCTTGGGGTCGCAAAGAATTGGACATGACTGAGTGACTTTCACACTTTCAGGTTTGAAAAAAAAACAGTTTCACTTATTAATTGCTAGAATCAAGTATAGGATTGGAAAGACATGTGCCTTATGGATACATGTATTGTGGGGTGGGGGCTAGGGTTTTATTAGATGGCAAACTCAAAGTAACTCAACATCAGACCCTTAAATGTCTCCCAAAGGCATATATAATCATAGGCAGCAGTGATGGTACAGCATCCAGCATAAGGGAATGCTGCAGCGTGTGGCACAATGTCCGGGCCACATCAGAAGTGTGCAGTATCCCATCCTGGGCACCACATTGTAAGAGGTACATTAGGAGACTGGAATTTTTCCCTGAAAGCATAATTAGGATGTTGAAGAATGTTAAAATTTGGAGAGGCGCAGCTAATGAAGTAAACCTAGGGAGTCATATTTGCTGAATTCTAATATTTGAGGTAGTGTCAAGTAAAGGAGAGAATAGGCTGTCTTTTGTGTGTGTGTGTGGCTCTATGGGGCAAAACAGGACCAACTTAAGAACTTCCTAACAGCTACCTAACAATAAGAGAAACAAGCTATTGAAGTAATCAAGCCCTATTAATTGAGAGATTGAACAAGCTATATGCCAGGCTACATTATATTATTGCATAAGAAATTAGTGTCTTAAAAACCAGATATTCACTATCTCATAATTTCCATGGCTCAGGAATCTGGGCACAACTTAGCTAGGTACCTCTGGCTCAAGTTCTCTCATAAGGTTCCAGTCAAGCTGTTGACTGGGACTGTGGTTCCATCTGAAGGCTTGACTGGGGCTGGAGAATCCACTTTCAAGATCACTTATATGGTCATTGGAAATCCTCATTTTCACACTGTTTGCTGGATGGAGGCTTTAGAAGCTTTCATTTTGTGCCTCCAAAAGATATGTTCAAGTTGCAATTCCTCGTACCTATGAATATGACCTTATTTGGAAATAGAATTTTTACAGATGTAATCAAGTTAAGAGGAGGCCATAAGGGCTAAGTGAAGAGTGAAAAGTGAAAGTGTTAGTCGCTCAGTTGTGTCTGACTCTTTGTGACCCCATGGACTGTAGCCCGCCAGGCTTCTCAGTCCATGGAATTCCCCAGGCAAGAATACTGGAGTGAATTGCCATTCCCTTCTTCAGAGGATCTTCCCGACCCAGGGATCAAACCCAGGTCTCCTGCCTTGCAGGCAGATTCTTCACTATCTGAGCCATCAGGGAGGCCTTTAAGGGCTGAGAGCAGGTCCTAAATCCAATGACTAGTATCCTTATCAGAGGAAGAGAGAATACACAGAAACAGAGAAGGCCATGTGAAGATGAGGGCAGAGATTGGAGTGGTGCAGCTACAAGCCAAAGAATGTCAAAGGTTCTTGAGAGCCACCAGAAGCTAGGATTTTGGCCTGGCCACCAGAGCTATGAGAGAATATATTTGTATTGTTTTGAGTCAACCAGTGTATGGTGATTCTTTACAGCAGCTCTAGGAAACTAATACAGAGGTCTCTCTGTTCCTTGCCACTTGAACCTCCCCACAGGGCTACCTTATGACATGGCAGCTGGCTTCCCCAAGTGAGTGGTCCAAGCAAGAAAGAGCATATGAGAGAACACCCAATATGAGAACTGCAGCCCTTTATGACCTCATCTCAGAAGGGACATTCCATCACTGTTGTGGTTCACACATTTAGTCTGCTGCTGCTGCTAAGTCACTTCAGTCATGTCTGACTCTCTGTGACCCCATAGACAGCAGCCCACCAGGCTCCCCCATCCCTGGGATTGTCCAGGCAAGAACACTGGAGTGAGTTGCCATTTCCTTTTCCAATGCATGAAAGTGAAAAGTGAAAGTGAGTTGCTCAGTCGTGTTCGACTCTTAGCGACCCCATGGACTGCAGCCTACGAGGCTCCTCTGTCCATGGGATTTTCCAGGCAAGAGTACTGGAGTGGGTTGCCATTGCCTTCTCTGACACATTTAGTCTAGCCCACCCTAAAGGGGAGAGAATTACACAAGGATGTGAATATCAGGAGGCAAGGATCATTTAGAGTCATCTTAGAGGCTACCTAACACAGTGCTAGGCCCTGATGATGCTTTCCAGATGTTCATGCCCTCATGGAAAAGATGAGCATATAAATAGACATATGCCATTCTGTGTTAGGTGTAGCAAGGCAGTTAATGAAAGGATTTGGAATTGGACAGTGCTGGGTTTTAGGCTTGACTCCATTACTTATTAAACCCTCTGGACAAGCCATTAAACCTTTCTCAGCCTTATACTTCTCATCTGTATAAATGGGAAATAATATTATCTATCTCTAGAACTTCCCTAGTGGCTCAACAGTAAAGAATCCACCTGCCAGTGCAGGAGATGTGAGTTTGATCCCTGGATTGGGAAGATCCCCTGGAGGAAGAAATGACAACTCAGTCCAGTATTCTTGCCTGGAGAATTCCTTGGGACATAGGAGCCTGGTGGGCTGCAGTCCATGGGGTCGCAGAAGAGTTGGACATGACTTAGCAACTAAAACAAGGACAACAATAATGCTACTGCTAAGTCACTTCAGTCGTGTCTGACTCTGTGCAACCCCATAGATGGCAGCCCACCAGACTCCCCCGTCCCTAGGATTCTCCAGGCAAGAACACTGGAGTGGGTTGCGGTTTCCTTCTCCAATGCATGAAAGTGAAGTCGCTCAGTCATGTCTGACTCCTAGCTACCCCATGGACTGCAAGCCCACCAGGTTCCTCTGTCCATGGGATCTTCCAGGCAAGAGTACTGGAGTGGGGTGCCATTGCCTTCTCCAACAAACAATAATGCTAAGTAACCAATAAAACAAGATAGTTGGTGTTAATGAGATGACATATTTTAAAAATATGACTTCTTTGTTAATAGTGTCTAAAACCAATTAAGATATCCTGGTTTCAGATAATCCTTAAGGTGCTTATTCATCCATGGAATTTTAGGCACCAGAGCAGGATCCGGACTAGTAACATAACAAAAGATAAGAGAATTGAAGAATTTAGGGGAATATGTTGGTGTAGAGGGCAGAAATAGCTGTAATCTCGTTAGTCTAATATAACAAGATTGCTTAGTTTATTTCTCAAAGGGTTTTATTTCTCCTGTCTTTCCGTTTGCTTTCCATTTTCCAGGTCAGGAGGCCAATCCGACGTTTTACATAACCACATTGCTCATCATTCCGGTCATCGTTGCAGCCGCGGTCATTGTCCTTCTGCTGTATCTGAAAAGGTAAGGCAGCTGCCCAGGCAGGCGTGACACTTTCTGCTAGCCTGGCTGCTATTCTTTGTGGGTGTGTTTGATGTCTGCCCAGTGTGTTGGCAGCATTTTGGCTATACCTGGCTTTTGGTGGGATGGCGTGGCAAGTATTACTGTGCCCATTTTCTAGTGAGGAAAGTGTTAGTCTTCCAAGGTGCTGCTCAGGCAGTGCTCTGTTTGTACATTTTTAGAATGTTGAGAAGACTTACGTTCACTCAACTCCCTAAAACACCTAATTTGTCAACCGTTAGTTGCTAGCTCATAAGTTTTAGAAGTGGAGCTCATTACCAATTAAATGACTTGTCTAATGTGAAGGCAAAATGAGTTGCTACTTAATGCTAGGATAAAGTACTTCAAGTTCTAAGACATGATATTCTTAGAGAATTTTTTACTTTCTTGATTTCATCATAGGGACTAGTCTGGTGCTATTATTTGCTCTTTCAGGAAAATACCTAAAGTTGGAATAAGTTTACTAAGCTGGTTCTAGAATCAATATTTTATCATTATTTCAGTATTCTTTAAACATGCATGTGTTGAGTGCCTATTTATGTGCCAGCTCAGATCAGTTCAGTCATTCAGTCATGTCCGACTCTTTGCAACCCCATGGACTGCAACCCCATGGACTGCAGCACGCCAGGCTTCCCTGTCCATCACCAACTTCCAGAGCTTGCTCAAACTCATGTCCATTGAGTTGGTGATGCCATCCAACCATCTCATCCTCTGGCATCCCCTTCTCCTCCTGCCTTCAATATTTCCCAGCATCAGGGTCTTTTCCAGTGAGTCAGTTCTTCACATCAGGTGGCCAGGTTATTAGAGTTTCAGCTTCAGCATCCGTCCTTCCAATGAATATTCAGGACTGATTTCCTTTAGGATTGACTGGTTGGAGTCCCTTGCAGTCCAAGGGACTCAAGAGTCTTCTCCAGCAGCACAGTTCAAAAGAATCAGTTCTTCGGTGCTCAGCTTTCTTTATAGTCCAGCTCTCACATGACTACTGGAAATACCATAACTTTGACTAGATGGACCTTTGTTGGCATTATGTGACAGGCACTGTTCTAATTGCTAGAGCTGTGGTGCTGAACAGGACAAAATCCCTACCTATGGGTTCACATAGTGAGTAGTAAAGTTATGGAGTTGGGCTGGGGAGAAAGGCTAGGAAGTGATATGAGGCTAATCTTACATGGAATGCCAGGGAAGACCTCTCTGAGAAAGTGACATTTGAAGACAGACTTAAAGGAGTGAGCCATTCAGATATTTAAAGAAAGAACATTCTAGGCCAGAAGAACAGCAAGTGCAAAGGTCCTAAGGCTGGAATGAGCTTAGTGTGTCTTGTTAGAGGAGAGCATACAAGAGGAGAGAACAAGAGGATATGAGGCAGGAGAGGCTCCAAAACCAGATCATGTAGGCTGTGGCATGGAATTCAGATGTTATCCTAAGCATGATGGGAAAATATTAGAGAATTTTAAGCAGGAGAGGAATGTGATTGGATTGACTGTCATAAAGGATTGTTGTATTGTTGAGTGAAGACTTGACTTGAACAAGAGTAAAAGCAGGTAGACCAGTTAAGAAACACTGTAGTGTTTGGGTGGAAAGATGAGAAGAGTGTAGGCCAGGAGGTTTGCAGTGAAGGTAGTAAGAAATATTCTGATGTAGGATGTATTTTGAAGATGAAATTAATAGCACTTGCTGATGGCTGCTAGTTTTTGGAGGTTGTAGGAGTAATTGCGGATTCAAGGGATAACTTTTAGATTTTTGGCTTCAGCAACTGAGTGAATATTGCAGCCTTTTACTGAGATGGGGAACATTGGGAGGAGATCTGGCTTTAGGGAAAAGGTGAAGACTTCAGTTTTGAACATGATAAGTTTGAGATGCCTATTAAATATTCAGGTAGAGATGCTGAATACATACCTGTATACATGAATCTGGAGTTTAAAGAAGAGGTTTGGGCCAAAGTTAGAAATTTGGGAGTCCTCAGCATATAAATAGATTTAAAGCCCTAAGACTGGAAGAGAGTGCTCATAAAGTGAGGGAGATAAAGAGGATAAAACACTGAACCCTAGGACACATCAATATTTAGAGACCTAGGAGATGAGGTAGGTCCGCCAGAGGGTACTGTTGGATTGGCCAAAAAGGTCATTCGGGTTTTTCCACACCATCCTACAGAGAAACCTGAATGAACTTTTGGGATGCAAAAACAGAATTCAGACAAAACGGTAATTCAAAAAGATACATGCACTGCTATGTTCATAACAGCACTATTTACAATAGCCAAGACATGGAGACAACCTAAATGTCCATTGACAGAGAAGTGGATAAAGAAGATGTAGTATATTTATAGAGTGGGATATTACTCAGCTATTAAACAATGAAATAATGCCATTTGCAGCAACGTTGATGCAGTGGGAGATTATCATACTAAGTAAGTCAGAAAGAGAAAGACAAACGTCATATGATATCACTTACATGTGGACTCTAAACTGTGACACAAATGAACATATTTGTATAACAGACACAGAATCACAGATATAGAGAATAGACTGATGGTTGCAAGGGAGAGGGGTGTGGGGGAAGGGATGGATTGGGAATTTGGAATTAGCAAATGCAAACAATTATGTATAGAATGGACAAATAATAAGGTCCCACTGTATAGCATAGGGAACTATATTCAATATCCTGTGGTAAACCATAGTGGAAAAGAATATACGTTTATATGTATAACTAAATCACTTTGCTGTATAGAACTAATTAACACAACATTGTAAATCAACTATACTTCAATTAGAAAAACTGAAAAAAATTTTAAAATAGAAGACAAACTAGAAAAAGAAAAATCAAAGAGGAATGTCCCCTGTTCTCAGAATTTTTTAAAAAAAATTATAAACAGCAGGCTCCCATGTGATCTGTGATAAGTAAAACACCATTATTACTTAAATGATAGGGTATAACACACACAGGCCCCCACACACAATTATAACTATGTGAGGTGATGGATATGTTAATTACCTTAATTGTGATGATCTTTTCACAGTGTACACCTACATAAAACTCACTTTGTACACCTCAGATTTATACAATTTTTGTTTGTCAAGTATACCTCAATAAAGCTGGAAAAAAATTTAAATGATAGATTATAAGTGGTCTGCTACTGATGGGTCCTTTGCTTTACCCACACTTGATACTCTTGAGATATTGATTTCTCAGCCTGCTTTAGAAATTTCTTCACAACTGCATTATCACTAAAGATGACTTGTGTATCATGTCTTTTGTCTAAGCCCTCTTTTAATATGGCTGTATTTAAGAGGAACATTTCTATGGCCTGGAAGATTTGATCAGAAATGTCCCTTTTTTCTTAAAGGCTCAAGATCATTATATTCCCTCCAATTCCTGATCCTGGCAAGATTTTTAAAGAAATGTTTGGAGACCAGAATGATGATACCCTGGTAAGTACAGAATCTATGAGGTATAAAATTTATTTTTTGAGGGGAGGCTATAGGATTAACAAAATTTTTTTGGTAAAATATACATAACATAAAATTTACCATTTTAACCAGTTTTAAATATACAGGTCAATGACATTAAGTACATTTACAATGTTGTTGGACCATCCTCAACCATCCTCACTATTTCCAGAATGTTATCATCATCCTAAACAGAAACTGGACCCATTAAACAATAATTCTCCATTCCCCTCAACACCTGGTAACCTCTATTCTGCTTTCTGTCTCTATGAAGTTGCCTAGTCTGGGTACCTCATATAAATGGAATCCTACAGTATTTGGCCTTTTGTGTCTGGCTTATTTCACTTAGCATAACGTTTTCAAGGTTCATCCATGTTGTAGCATGGGTCAGAATTTCATTTCAAAATTGGTTATTTTAAAGTACATTTTGTCTAAAAGATTAAAGAGCTGATTTAAAATGTTGTATCTCAGGCCAAACATAACATTTAAGAAATCCCTAGAATACTTCACCCAGCTTGTCTCGCTGGGCTTCATTCTCTCTCTGGGGAAGAAAATGTATTTGATCCAAACATGCAGGGGGAAGAGCCTCCTTTACGAAACTAAACTGATAGGTAGGTCTTCTGACTCTTGGATAATCTTTCAAATTTGATTTGGGGAAATATAAACATAAGATAAACAGTCAACGGGCTTCCCTCATGGCTCCGTGATAAAGAATCTGCCTGCAATGAAGGAGACACAGGAGATGCGAGTTTGATCCCTAGGTCAGGACAATCCCCTGGAGGAGGAAATGGCACCCCACTCCATTATTCTTGCCTGGAGAATCCCATGGACAGAGGAGCCTGGTAAGCTCTAGTCCTTGGGGTTGCAAAGAGTCACACATGACTGAGCTACTGAGTACACATGCATGCAAACAGTTGAAATAGATTTTATTCATGCTATTGCCTGGAAAGCTGGCCTCAGAAGACATGGAACTAGAGCAACCTCTCACCCCCCCGAACTGTTAGAGTTAGGTGGCTACAGATATTCCTGCTGGAATTTATGGCTGGGAGAACTAAGACCTTGTGGGAACAAAAGAGTTTGTGGTTTCTCTGATGAATACATTCATCCAAATAAGATAATAAAGACACTAAATAAAATAAATATCAATATTATTGTGTGTATCTTAAAGTAATCATTTCAGGCATAAGACACTTAATTCAGGGAAATAGTAGAGCATAGTAGATAATAGCCTGTGCTCAGGAGTCAGATTGTCTGGATTCAGATCTCTGCTGTGTCATGCACTATCTATTTGACCTTAGGTAACTTCCTTAACCTCCCTGTGTCTCAGTTCTCACTTGTAAAGTGAAGGTAATAATAGATGGCACTAGCAGTAAAGAACCTGCCTGCCAGTGCAGGAGACATAAGACATGTGGGTTCGATCCCTGTGTTGAAAAGATCCCCTGGAGGAGGGCATGGCTATCCACTCCAGTATTCTTGCATGGAGAAGTCCATGGACAGAGGAGCCTGTCAGGTTACAGTCCATGGAGTTGCAAAGAATTGGACATGACTGAAGCAATTTATCATGCATAATGTTGTTACGTGGATTAAATTAATACATAGAAACTCCTTAGTGTGCCTGGCAGTTACTTCATAGGTGCTTAGTAAATATCAGTGCTTGGGGCTTCCCAGGTGGCTCAGTGGTAAAAGAATCTGCCTGCAATGCAGGAGACCTGGCTTCCATCCCTGGGTTGGGAAGATCCCCTAGGGGAGGGCATGGCAACCCTCTCCAAAATTCTTGCCAAGAAAATCCCATGGACAGAGGAGCCTGGTAGGCTACAGTTCATGGGGTCGGCAAGAGTCAGACATGACTCTTTTATTAACTTTTTAGTTAACAACTAAACAACCACAACAAATGTTAGTGCTTGGTATTACTATTGATAATACTTTCCATTTCTCTTTAATGCCCAAACAGTTCTTGTAATAACAGGTGGTTCACAGTGGCAGTGATGCTACGTGGCTAGGGAAGGAAGGCACAGAGGCTCACATGCTGTCAGAGGAGAAGTCATCTGGATCTTTTTCCACCAAATCAGGGTCATAGACAGTGGGTAACTCTGCTATATAGGGCACCACCAGGTAGGGAGATCCAGAAGTCAGGTGCCTGATGAAGGGCTCATATATTGTGACTGAGGTGGCTGTGGCAACCAGTGGTTCTTCACCTTTGAGTCACAGTTGACTGGAATGCTTGTATGAATATAGAATCCTGGGCCCTGTCTTGAGAAGTTCAAACTCACTGGGTCTGGGATGGTTCCCAGGAATCTGCATACTTAACAGGAATCCAACAATGATGCCTCTCCTGGCAAGATCATTCACAGACCACACTTTGAAAATCACTGTTACCAATATTTTCCTTAGGATTGCCCCTGTGTCTTCATTTTGCCAGCTACTGTGATAGATGCTGGAGGCTAAGAATTGTGCAAGTATTCTAACAACACCTGTAACCAGCGACTGGCAGTCTCCCATGTGTATACAGTGTGTTCAGTGCTCCATCTTCACACCCACCCTGTGGTGTCGGTGCTCTTAGTAGCATTTTGCAGATGAAGAATTGGAGCCTCAGTGAGGTTAGATAACTTTACTGTAGTCACACAGCAAGGAAATAATAAGGTGGGATTTGACCAAGAAGTGTCTGATTCTAGAGTTCTCTCTTTCCACCATGCTGCAGGGCCTTTTGTAAGACAGAATGTTTGTCCTCAAGAGCCTCACAGTCTCCTTAGAGTTCTGCATGGTAGAAATACTGGGTTGGGATAGAGGAGTTCCCAGAAATAGATTTGGAGGCACATTTTGGTTGGTCTCTATGAGAAGGTAGTAGGAATATCATTCTTTGTTTTTTTAACTTTTCATTGGCATGGCCAATGATGCTGATGCTGGGAAAGACTGAAGGCAGGAGAAGGGAATGACAGAGGATGAGATGGTTGGATGGCATCACTGACTCGATGGACATGAGTTTGAGCAAGCCCCGGGAGTTGGTGATGGACAGGGAAACCTGGCATGCTGCAGTCCATGGGGTCGCAAAGAGTCAGACACGACTGAGTGACTGAACTGACTGATTGGCCTGGCCAAAAAGTTTGTTCAGGTTTTTCTGTAAGATGGGATGGAAAACCCTAATGAACTTTTTGGCCAACCTAATAGTTAAAATTGGAGTAGAGCTGATTGCAATGTTGTGTTAGTTACAGGTGTACAGCACAGTGATTCAGTTATACATATGCGTGTATCTATTCTTTTTCAAATTCTTTTCCCATTTAGGTTGTTAGGTAATATTGAGCAGAATTACCTGTGCTATATGATAGGTCCTTGTTGGTTATCTATTTTAAATATATCAATAGCAGTGTGTACATGTCAATCCCAAACTCCCCAATCTGTCCCTCTCCCCTACCCTCCCTGCCCCTGGTAGCCATAAATCTATCCTGTAAGTTTGTGGTCTATTTCTGTTCTATAAATAAGCTTATATGTATCATTTTTTTTTAGATTCTGCATATAAGCAATATCATACAATATTTGTCTGACTTACTCTCAGACAATCTCTAGGTCTAAGTTGCAAATGGCATTCTTTTTAATGGCCAAGTAGTACTCCATTGCAGAGAAAGCAATGGCAACCCACTCCAGTACTCTTGCCTGGAAAATCCCATGGACGGAGATGCCTGGTGGGCTGCAGTTCATGGGGTCGCTAGGAGTCGGACACAACTGAGCAACTTCACTTTCACTTTTCACTTTCATGCATTGGAGAAGGCAATGGCAACCCAGTCCAGTGTTCTTGCCTGGAGAATCCCAGGGATGGGGGAGCCTGGTGGGCTGCTGTCTCTGGGGTCGCACAGAGTCAGGCACGACTGAAGCGACTTAGCAGCAGCAGCAGCAGCAGCAGTACTCTGTTGTATAAATATACCACATCTCTGTCTCTTATACACATCTGTTAAGAAACACTGTAGTGTTTGGGTGGAAAGATGAGAAGTTGTGTCTTCATTTTGCCAGCTACTGTGATAGATGCTGGAGGCTAAGAATTGTGCAAGTATTCTAACAACACCTGTAACCAGCGACTGGCAGTCTCCCATGTGTATACAGTGTGTTCAGTGCTCCATCTTCACACCCACCCTGTGGTGTCGGTGCTCTTAGTAGCATTTTGCAGATGAAGAATTGGAGCCTCAGTGAGGTTAGATAACTTTACTGTAGTCACACAGCAAGGAAATAATAAGGTGGGATTTGACCAAGAAGTGTCTGATTCTAGAGTTCTCTCTTTCCACCATGCTGCAGGGCCTTTTGTAAGACAGAATGTTTGTCCTCAAGAGCCTCACAGTCTCCTTAGAGTTCTGCATGGTAGAAATACTGGGTTGGGATAGAGGAGTTCCCAGAAATAGATTTGGAGGCACATTTTGGTTGGTCTCTATGAGAAGGTAGTAGGAATATCATTCTTTGTTTTTTTAACTTTTCATTGGCATGGCCAATGATGCTGATGCTGGGAAAGACTGAAGGCAGGAGAAGGGAATGACAGAGGATGAGATGGTTGGATGGCATCACTGACTCGATGGACATGAGTTTGAGCAAGCCCCGGGAGTTGGTGATGGACAGGGAAACCTGGCATGCTGCAGTCCATGGGGTCGCAAAGAGTCAGACACGACTGAGTGACTGAACTGACTGATTGGCCTGGCCAAAAAGTTTGTTCAGGTTTTTCTGTAAGATGGGATGGAAAACCCTAATGAACTTTTTGGCCAACCTAATAGTTAAAATTGGAGTAGAGCTGATTGCAATGTTGTGTTAGTTACAGGTGTACAGCACAGTGATTCAGTTATACATATGCGTGTATCTATTCTTTTTCAAATTCTTTTCCCATTTAGGTTGTTAGGTAATATTGAGCAGAATTACCTGTGCTATATGATAGGTCCTTGTTGGTTATCTATTTTAAATATATCAATAGCAGTGTGTACATGTCAATCCCAAACTCCCCAATCTGTCCCTCTCCCCTACCCTCCCTGCCCCTGGTAGCCATAAATCTATCCTGTAAGTTTGTGGTCTATTTCTGTTCTATAAATAAGCTTATATGTATCATTTTTTTTTAGATTCTGCATATAAGCAATATCATACAATATTTGTCTGACTTACTCTCAGACAATCTCTAGGTCTAAGTTGCAAATGGCATTCTTTTTAATGGCCAAGTAGTACTCCATTGCAGAGAAAGCAATGGCAACCCACTCCAGTACTCTTGCCTGGAAAATCCCATGGACGGAGATGCCTGGTGGGCTGCAGTTCATGGGGTCGCTAGGAGTCGGACACAACTGAGCAACTTCACTTTCACTTTTCACTTTCATGCATTGGAGAAGGCAATGGCAACCCAGTCCAGTGTTCTTGCCTGGAGAATCCCAGGGATGGGGGAGCCTGGTGGGCTGCTGTCTCTGGGGTCGCACAGAGTCAGGCACGACTGAAGCGACTTAGCAGCAGCAGCAGCAGCAGCAGTACTCTGTTGTATAAATATACCACATCTTTTTTATCCATCCCCTGTCAATGGACGTTTAGGTTGCTTCCATGTCTTGGCTACTGTAAACAGTGCTTCAGTGAACACTGGGGTGCATATATCCTTTTGGACCATGGTTTTCTCCAGATATATGCCCAGCAGTGGGATTGCTGGATCATATGGTAGCTCTGTTTTTAACTTCTTAAGGAATATCCGTGCTGTTCTCCATAGTGGCAGTACCAATTTACATTCCCACCAGTGGTGTAGGAGGGTTCCCTTGTCTCCACACCTATCATTCTGACAACAACCTGAAGGAAATGAATTAGAGAGAGGAAGTGCTATCACAGTTCCAGACTGATAATCTAGTCCTGAATTTGTCCCACAGATGTTTTGTTTGGCCAGTGTAGCGTATTTAAATTTTTTCGATTTGGGATCTTAAGCAGGGCATGGACTACCAGTTCATCTCAGGCCCTATCATTCCCAATTCTCACTGTGGTTTCACACATTGACCTAACATGCTAGACCCCTGAAAGGCATTTGAGTTTGCTACCACTCTTAGCAGAATGAAGATAGTCAAAGTGCCATGACACAAATGCCCAATGTCTGTGAAAACGTGTTTGGACTCACTGATATATGCGAGACATACAACCAAAGATATATGAATTTCCAGATTATTAAATTTCTAAAAAGTGATAATATCCAGTGTTAACAAATGGGTGGGGGACTGGTACTCTTCACACACCACTGGTGGGCCTGTAAAATGCCCTTCTTTCCAGAGGACAACCCAATAAAATGTAGCCAGGATCATCTTTGATCTTATAATTATTTCTTTAGGAATTTATTTTAGGAAAATAATCCAATAATGACATAAGGATGGCCAATGCAGAATTCGTTTCTAACACAAAAAATTAGAAGCCAAGGAAACATCAACAGTCAAGAATAAGTTTTTTAACCAGTTAGGTTTTCAAAGCATTTAGTGTCCTAACAAAATACTTATGACATAAGTATAAAAAACGTATCATAAATGTGCAGTGTATTACAATCCTAATTTTTATAAAAATTCATCAATATATACATAGAACAATGAGTGGAAGGAAATAGGTCAAAATAATCATCTCTGGGCAGAAAGATTGTGGATAATTGATATTATTTTGTCTCTCCCTCTATGTTTCTGAAATTTTCAAATTGCCTGTAATGAGCATGTATCACTTTTATAATAAAAAGAAACTCCATACAAGTAATTAAGGGAAAAGAGAATATATGGTCATCCAAGCCTGTGAGATAATAGGGATTTGAATTTAGGTGGTAGCAGAGGCGATTGATGCAAGAGACATTATTAAAGGAAACTCATTATGACTCAGTGACTCTGTGTGGGTGATGAAAGGTGGGAGAGTAAAAAATAATTTCAGGGTTTCAAGTCTGGGTAATAGAGTGAATGATGATAACATTGACAGCAAAATCAAATCAATTATCTTTCTCAGAGATGGGAAAATTGCTTTTTTTCAATTTGCTGTCTAGAGGATAATATGTTGTCCCGATGAGTCAGATAATTCTATAATTTAGTGAGGCGGATACACTGACAAAATGGACCACTAAAAGCATAAGATGTTTTTGTTTGTGGTGGCTGCAGACCATTAAATAAAGTCAGTGTTTAAAACTAAAAGTATAATAAAAATGCCAGGCAGGAGAAAGGGTAATAGAACAAATCTCCATGTTTGCTTTTTAACCAGATGACTAATCTACTTTCTGTACATGACAACAATCCTCACAAACTGAACTGCATATACTAGCAGAAAGACTGTCATTTTACTTCTAGAACCATTGAATTATGGAATGAATAATTACAGCATGAACATGGCCCGAGAGGTCATCTAATGAGGTATATGTTTACATGTTTAGTTGCCTTTAATTATAAATTTTCAAAGCTCTAGATTCTAGTCCAGCCCCTCACTTTTAAGATGGAGACACTGGGGGCTGTGGAGAAATTTCTCAAGGACTATCACATAGATAATTCCAGAACTTGCACTAAAAGTCACTGTAGTCCAGAGGGACCAGCTTCTAATCCCAAGAAATAATCCATGCCCTTTCTAAACACTTCCTTCTTCCACGCTGTACCATCAGTAGTGGTACTTAAAATGTATTTCGGTGTGGCTACCAATAAATTAAATCTTCTGTATAGTTTTCCTTAAGGTTTCTAGTGTTTTGACAGTGTTTTGTTTATCACTGTAGTAACATTTTGGCCAACAGCATTTGTCTGGTTGCTTTGCTGTTTTCCCTTTCTTTGTGACTAATTGGGCCGCTGGCCATATTTGGGAGTGGGGGCTTTGCAGAGGGAATTGCTTTTCTTCTGCATCTGCATTTCTTTTTCATCCCTAAAATATTATCTATTCTTCCCCTGCTTCTTGGAAACCAATTTTATTTTCAGTCCTGTGCCAATTTTGAATTCCTGATTAGAAAACAGCCTTTTTAACTTGAAGTTGACTTCCAAATACTGCTGAATTTTTTTAAACTTCAGTGTGCATCTTTCAAAGCTAAGATCGCTTCTTACATAGCCAAAATAGCATGGCCTCACTTCAAAAATGATTATTTCCTTAATATCATTGAATACGGGCTTACCAGGTAGCACTAGTGGTAAAGAATCCGCCTGTCAATGCAGGAGACATAAGAGACGCAGGTTTGATTCCTGGGTTGAGAAGATCCCTTGGAGAAGGAAATAGCTACTCAGTCCAGTATTCAGCATTGGAGAAGGAAATGGCAACCCACTCCAGTGTTCTTGCCTGGAGAATCCCAGGGACGGGGGAGCCTGGTGGGCTGCCGTCTGGGGGTTGCACAGAGTCAGACACGACTGAAGCAACTTAGCCAGTATTCTTGCCTAGAGGATCCCATGGATAGAGGAGTGGGCTACAGTCCATAGTGTTGCAAAGAGTCGGACATAACTGAGGCGACTTAGCATGCATGGACATCATCTAATGCTCAGTCCATATTTCAATCTTTCCAGCTGTCCGGAGACAGATAATATCCAGTTGTCCACCCATAGTGAGGCTAAGATCGAC
Source organism: Cephalophus harveyi (assembly GCA_006410635.1). Lineage (NCBI taxonomy): Eukaryota > Metazoa > Chordata > Mammalia > Artiodactyla > Bovidae > Cephalophus > Cephalophus harveyi. Next base: position 2,242 of record SJYT01084955.1, on the reverse strand, counting down.
CACTGTATTTAAGATGATAATAACATGTCCCCTCTCGCCATCTACATGTTGCCTCCCCTTGCCACTGGAAGATAATCTGTATGGTGTTATGTTAGCACCCTGTCAACTCTTCAGCTGATGATTTTTATTGGCCAGTTAGCATCCTTGCTTGATTCAATAATCTCATTAGTGGTTGTGAAATGATGATGATTTTTCTCATCTATCATTTAATGTACATTTCTAAGCTGACACTTTCCTATAAGCACTGCTCTCAATTATCAGCTAGGCTCCTTTTAATTGTTCTGGAATTCAGTTTCTGCTAGAAAGGCAGGAAATGTATTTAATTCTTTCCCTTTAATTATCAATTTTTAAAGTGAGGGTTTGAATTGATAACCACCTCAACTGATATCAAATTAGTCCCCTCCACACCACATTCAGCTATTTCTTTTTAAGCTACAGTGATTTGAAGGCATGGGGATTTATGATTCATATTGTACAATTTTCTATTGTGAATGTTGCTCTGAAGAAGACAGAGGCACGTAATCTGTTGACTTGCACATGCAAGTCCAGTGTTTTGTGTGATGCTAAGGTACATGAAGCCCACTTCACCCCTGTGGGTAGTTCACTGCAGGAAATAACTAAATCTTGAAAGTACTCTTCAATTGAGACTTAATGTTCCATTATTCTATGACTTTTGTTTCTTTCTTTAAAAAAAAAATATTGTTACATACATGTATTTTTCTAGTATGACTAACAACTAAAAACTAGTTGTGCTCACTACCCAAACACCTGTTATTTTTTCACCTAGGATGTTTTTCATCTTTGGCCATTATTCTGTTGTTGATTATCTTATTTAAAAAATCAATCGGGTAAGAATTGAGTTGTGGACTGTAATTTTATGAATTTAGGTTTTTTCTACAAGTAATTTCAAAATTAGACTGACATATAATTGGATAATAGGTCAGAGCTTTTGCTTTTGTCCCTTTAACCTTACGTGAACATATTTGCAGACATAGTGCTCAAAGGCCCTGATGCTGATGGTGGGTAAAAATGAGAGCAATCAAAGTTTCAGGAATAAAAAAAGGCAATTAAAAAAATTAATGTATTTTTAGAAGCCATTTCTGCTGCAGTGTGCAGATTGCCTTTTTCCTGTCCAACACAGTTTAAGCATTGAGTCTAATGAGCAGAAACCAATGAAAATGTAATATTCAGGTTGAAAGTGAAAGTGAAGTCGCTCAGTTGTGTCCGACTCTATGCGACCCCATGGACACCAGGCTCCTCCATCCATGGGATTTTCTAGGCAAGAGTACTGGAGTGGGTTGCCTTTTCCTTCTCCAGCGAACTTCCCAACCCAGGGATCGAACCCAGGTACTCCCGCATTGTAGACAGATGCTTTACCGTCTGAGCCACCAGGGGAGTCTTACTTTTTTTAGATTAAAATCATTTTTACAGTCATCCCTTGGTATCTGTGGAGATTGGCTTCAGGACCCCCTCAAATAGCAAAATTCATGGATGTTCAAGTCCCTTATATAAAATGGTGTAGTATTTGCACATAACCTATGAATATCCTCTGGAGGACTGACTGCACTTTTACCAGTAAATGGGAAAATAGTAACAAAAATAGTAATAACAGTTCATATTTATTGAACTTTTGCTATGTGTCAGACACTTGTCCAAGTCTTTCCTTCATTAATTTGTCCCCCTTCTGCAGTAGGTTTTATCTCCACTCTACAGATGAAGAAAATGAAGCACCAGAGGGATTATGTGTGACTCATTTGAGGTTACACAGGTGCTACCTAGCAGAGCTAGGATCTCAACTAACAAGTGTTAGAGCTGGGATCTGAACTCAGGCATTCTTATCCTCTGGTCCACAGTTTTCAAAAAATATATTTCTTTATTTTTTAACTGTACTGGGTCTTAGTTGCAGCATGTGGGATCTTTGATATTAGTTGCAGCATGTGAACTCTTAGTTGTGGCATGTGGGATCTAGTTCCATGACCAGGGATCAAACCCAGGCCCCCGGCATTGAGACTGGAGAGTCTTAGCCAATGGACCACTAAGGAAGTCCCCTCCAGTCCACGCTTTTATTTTTTAATATAAATTTATTTATTTTAATTGGAGACTAATTACTTACAATATTGTATTGGTTTTGCCATACATCAACATGAATCCACCATGGGTGTACACATGTTCCCCATCCTGAACCCCCCTCCCACCTCCCTCCCCATACCATCCCTCTGGGTCATCCCAGTGCACCAGCCCC
>SJYT01084946.1:191315-202168 GCA_006410635.1 Cephalophus harveyi | reverse complement strand
ACTTTAGCATCATTCCTTCCAAAGAAATCCCAGGGCTGATCTCCTTCAGAATGGACTGGTTGGATCTCCTTGCAGTCCAAGGGACTCTCAAGAGTCTTCTCCAACACCACAGTTCAAAAGCATCAATTCTTTGGCACTCAGCCTTCTTCACAGTCCAACTCTCACATACATGACTACTGGAAAAACCATAGCCTTCACTAGATGGACCTTAGTGTACATTAATTGCTTACTTAGATCTGTGGGCATCAATATCTTATTCAGCCTTTGTAGTTATGTGCAGTAAAAAGCAAAACCAATACAATATTGAAAAGTAAAAAAAAATGAATTTTTTTAATATATTAAAAAAAAGAATCTATTGAGTCTGTGGGCACTTGAAAAAGCGCACACCAAAAAGTGACTGTGACTTGTACATGAAATGAATGATTCATAGAATGCTTAAGACCATGTCTTCCTTTTATATAGTACTTCATATTTTGAGGAAGACTGTCAATTACAGTGGTTACCAGTGGCAATTATCGCAGTGTGTTTTTAGTGTTGTCTTTATCCAGTTGTGTAAAAGGGGTGCTAGGATAATCAAAGATTCACAGTAAAGGGAAACTTCTTAAGTATCACGTTAACTACTTGAATAACTAATTAACACAGCAAATAAGAGTCATGATTAAATTAGATGGACATCTGAACAAGAGTGTTTATTGTTAATAATTAAATTAGCCATGTTCTCCATCCTGATCATTCATGATTTAAAAGTCAGGTTATGTTATTTCAGAGCAATTCACTACAGCAATGAATCTAGTCTGGTTTTTTTTTTTGTTTTGTTTTCACTGGGCATTTGCTTTTTAAATATCATAGCATTTATAGCAGGACGTGCTTCCTGGTGTAATATATGAAGAAAGTGATAGATGATTGCAGGATTAATGGCTAGAAATAATTAAAATGACACTATGAAATTTGTTCTTTTCAGGGAGAGAACTCCGATTAAGCCACATCTCCTTTCCATTATCACTCTACTGCCAATTAAAGTGTGATGTATTTTGTCAGTTTTAAACAGACAAAGCTTTTAGTCTTTCATATACTCAAGAATTTACATTTATAGGATGTAAATTATACATCCTATAAATGCAGGATTATAAAGGGCCCTGTCATTTAAACTTTGTATGCCTATAAAAGACTTCACTCAGACCTTCCTTTTCCCACTTCACATCTTCTCTCATTGTCACCAAATCAAAAAATGTCTTTTATTGTCACAGCAATGTGATGCTTGTTAATGTTTAACATTTTCATATTCTCAGAGTGCAATTATGTAAGAAATAAAAATTCAGAATAGTTAACCAAAGGGTACATACCATACTAATAAGAATTCTGATTTATGTACCTTTATAGTCCTCACAGTTTTGTTTGGGTCAAGTGTGAGGCCGAGTTGCCTTCAGTCTGTGCTCTTCAAGGCAGTGGAAACCTAGAAGGACAGATACTTATTATTAGGGGCTGGTATGTTTGCTTAATATTCATCTGCAATAATGATAGAATTGTTTTTAGGAGAATATGGGTAGTAGGATAACATCTAAAGGGAAACAGAGAGAGCTTTTTGAGAAGTATACACAGGTTTAACCTACTAACTTGCAGATCATTGGTAGTAGAGAAGCAGCATGGTGTGTTGAGAGTTTGTTTTGGAACCCCAGCAGTCCTGAGTTTGATTCTCCAGCTGTATATCTTTCTAAATTGGGAAGCATTCACCAAGTTATAGATTCTTTCTGAATTTCGGCTCCCTCATCTTTTATATGAGGATAATAATTTAGAGTCAGAGATTTTTGTGAAAAGCAGAGACAATGCTGAAAAACACCAAGCACAGCAAGACACAGATAGCAGCCCTTTGCTGTTGGTGTTGTATAGTCGCTAAGTCATGTCTGACTCTTTTGTGACTTCCTGAACTATAGCTTCCTGGCACCTCTGTCCATGGAATTTCCCTGAAAAGAATACTGGAGTGGGTAGCCAATCCCGTCTTCAGGGGATCTTCCCAACGCAGGAATCAAACCTGAGTCTCTGCATTGTAGGCAGATACTTTACCACTGAACCACCTGCGAAGCCCATCAGCTCTATGGGAACTGGTCATTGTTGCTGGGGTTTGGTTGTCAGTCTGTTGTTCTATTAGCTGAATTATTACTAGTCCCAGACAGATAGCCTTACTGCTTCTTACCCTTATTTCTGGGAGAGAAAACATTGTGGGTTCTCGTAAAAATAATTCTAGTTGATCTTTATATAAAAAATATAAGCCTATCACTAAGAAATCTTTAGGAAGGGCAGAGCATTATAAAACCAAAGATGAATGAATATTCATATCTATATCCTCCTCGTCCATTGATCTCTTTCTCTTCCCACGTCATTGGTGTAGATACAAAAAAATTCACTCTGGAATACAAAAGAGAGTAATATAGCAATTCTTTTCTTCATTCTCTTTTAAAGAGAATTGTAGCAGATGTGAAATCTAGGAATATGTTGCCTTGATATTTGAAAATGAACTATTTAATCCTTGTGATAATGAGACAGATACAAATGTTTAAAAATATTTATGTCTGGTCTCTTTGTTATTTGTTTTACTGTTATGTTTTACAGATAAAACCTTTCTACTTGAAAGTTAATGTATCATAAATGTTCAATATTAATATGCCCTTTTTCCAGTATTATCAATAATCCATTTGCTACTGAATATTCATTCTTTTTTTTTTCTATTATCACACCAATGTTTCTAAATGCCTAATTCAAAAAGAAACTTTTCCTTGAACCTACATTTTCTTCCAGCCATGCTGTTTATCTCTAGGCCTCTTTATAGAAAAATTTCTAAGAAAAACTGGCCAGTAGTCAATGATTCTGCTTTCTCTCCTTTTGTTCTTTCCCAAATCTTATATAATTATGTTTTCACCCTACATTTCCATCAAAATACCTCTTAGGAATATTGTCAATGCTCAAATCTGGTGCTCTGTGACAACCTAGAGGGGTGGGAAGCAGAGGTTCAAGGGGGAGGGGACATACATGTACCTATGAATGACTCATTGATATATGGCAGAAACCAACACAGTTAACCTCTAATTAATTAAAATATTCAAAGAATACTAACAAATAAAAAATATTGTCAATGACGTCCATGTTGCTAAATTAAATGATTATTTCTTAATCTTATCTTGCTTGACCTGTCAGCTTCAGTTGACACAGTGATCATTCCTACTTAGAACACTTTCTTCATTTAGATTTCAGGGTTTCACCTTCTCTTTATATTTATTTCTCCAGTCATGTCTTCACAGTCTCTTTCACTAGTTTGTCCACATCTTCCCAAATGAGGCCTCAGTCCCTGGGCTTCATCTATTTTCTGTTTCCACTCTCTCCCTAGGTGATCTCATATTGGATTGCCAATGACCCACGAATGGATATCTGTATCCTAAATTTCCCACCAAACTGCAGATTTGTTTATACAGTTGTTTACTTGATATCATCACTTGCTGTTGTAACATTCTTCACTTCAGTAAGGGGAATTCCATTCATGTAGTTACTCAGATCAAAAACCCTGGAGCCACCTTTCATTTCCACTTCTCAAAGCCCATCTATCAGTAAGTGCTGTTGGTCCTGTTTTCAAAATACATCCAAATGCTGACCACTCCGTGCTACTTGGAGTCAACAGCAACTCTCATCATGTGTATCGCAACAACCTGAGATCTGCCCATCTCTGCTGCTGATGCTGTGTTCTACTTCTGCCACACAAGTCAGAAAAGGTGCTCCTCTTATGCTTTTCTCAAGCCCTTTTTGGGTATTCCATTTCGTTCGGTGAAGTATCTAGAGGTATCACGATGCTTCCAAGGACTGAAATGATCTGCCCTCCTCCCATTCTTTCTGTGATCCCATTTCTTCTCCCTCCCTTACCCTGCTCCATCCTCACTAGCTTCCTTGCTGTTCCTCAGATAAGGCAGGCAACCACGCTGTTCACTACCTGAGACCAGTACCACGGACAGGCATCGCCTACAACTTCTTTCCCTCAAAGTTCACTGTCCTCTCTCCTTCATCTCTTTCACATCTCCATTCAAATTTCATCTTCTCTCCGAAGTTTTCCTTGACATGCTAGCACATAGCATCACACCTCAGCTTTGTACATCCTATTTCCCTTATTCTGATTTCTTTTTTCTCCAAAGCACTTATGAAGAGCTAATAAATATTGTTTTCTTGAAAATGTCCTGCCTACTCCATTGTGATATGAGTTCTACAGAATTTGGGCATAACGCCCTGCATACTAAATCCCAATGGCACCCCACTCCAGTACTCTTGCCTGGAAACTCCCATGGACGGAGGAGCCTGGTAGGCTGCAGTCCATGGGGTCGCTGGGTCAGATACAACTGAGCGACTTCACTTTCACTTTTCACTTTCATGCATTGGAGAAGGAAATTGCAACCCATTCCAGTGTTCTTGCCTGGAGAATCCCAGGGAAGGCGGAGCCCAATGGGCTGCCATCTGTGGGGTCTCACAGAGTCGGACACGACTGAAGTGACTTAGCAGCAGCAGCAGCAGCAGAATAGAGCTTATAAGTAGTATATACTCAACAAACATTTCTTGAGTGAATAAATGGTTAAATAAATGAAAAATTAGATTGCTATGATCACATATAGGAGAGGACCTAATCCAAAATGAGAGGCTCTGGAAAGATTTTTTTTTTTTAAAGAAGTGATTTCTAAGCCTAGACCTAAAAGATGAGTAAGTGTTAACAAGCTGTAGAAAAAGGGTTCCAGATGGAGAAAATGAGTGTGTTAGAAAGAATGGTGTATTTGAGGAATTGAAACAACTATTTATTCCAACTGGTGTGTGATTTGTATTTGGGAGGGGAGTTGGGGTGAGAGAGTGGCCACAGATACGGTTGGAGACAGAAGTACAGAGCAAGCAGCTCACCAGGAGAACTTCATATGCAACACTCAGGTCTTTGGAATTTTATCAGAGGGAAATAGTTGCCTCTTAGGGTGTTAGGGAGAGAAGCGACATGCATTTTAGAAAGATCACAGGGAACTTTACCCAGTGCTCTGTAATGACCTATGTGGAAAAAGAACCTAAAAAAGAGTGGACATATGCATATGTGTAACTGATTAACTTTGCTGCACACCTGAAACTAACATGTTATAAAACTATACTCCAATTAAAAAAAAAAAAAAACACTAAAAGAAAAAAAAAAAAGAAAAATCAAACCAGCTGCCACATGTAAAGTTGATTCATGAGACAGAGAAGGTCAGAAAGGAAGTCTAGGTTAAGAGGCTGCTATAGAAATCTGGGTGAGAAGCCATGGCTCCTGGCCTGGGAAGTGGCACTGGAAATGAAGAGCAGTGGGGAGCATTTGAGGTGTTCATGAGCTTGTACCTGATTGGATGTGAAAGTGAGAAAGATGGAAGAATCAACAATGTTTTATTAATATAAATCAAAATTGTGTGCTGCTACTTGAACAGACTTTTAAAATTCCCAACCTGTCTTTGCATTTAGATTGCATTTTCCAGCCTATCTGCCAGTAAAACGTGATCTTGTGTATTTTCTTATGTATATCTTCTCTTACAAAGTTTTTTAAACTATGGAGGAATATTTGCTTATAGAGAGTTGACGAATTATGATTTGTTTGGAAAAAACTCACTGAAATTGACTAAGCACTCAATTTGTGCAAAATGTCCTGCTCAGTTCAGTTCAGTTCAGTCGCTCAGTCGTGTCCAACTCTGAAACCCCATGAATCACAGCACGCCAGGCCTCCTTGTCCATCACCAACTCCCGGAGTTCACTCAAATTCATGTCCATCGAGTCGGTGATGCCATCCAGCCATCTCATCCTCGGTCGTCCCCTTTTTCTCCTGCCCCCAATCCCTTCCAATGTCAGAGTCTTTTCCAGTGAGTCAACTCTTCGCATGAGGTGGCCAAAATACTGGAGTTTCAGCTTTAGCATCAGTCCTTCAAAGAACACCCAGGATTGATTTCCTTTAGAATGGACTAATTGGATCTCCTTGCAGTCCGAGGGACTCTCAAGAGTCTTCCGCAACACCACAGTTCAAAAGCATCAATTCTTTGGCATTCAGCTTTCTTCAAAGTCCAACTCTCACATCCATACATGACTACTGGAAAAGCCATAGCCTTGACTAGATGGACCTTTTTTGGCAAAGTAATGTCTCTGCTTTGCAATATGCTATCTAGGTTGGTCATAACTTTTCTTCCAATGAGTAAGCGTCTTTTAATTTCATGGCTGCAATCACCATCTGCAGTGATTTTGGAGCCCCCCAAAATAAAGTCTGACCCTGTTTCCACTGATTTCCCATCTATTTCCCATGAAGTGATGGGACCAGATGCCATGATCTTCGTTTCTGAATGTTGAACTTTAAGCCAACTTTTTCACTCTCCTCTTTCATTTACATCAAGAGGCTTTTTAGTTCCCCTTCACTTTCTGCCATAAGGGTGGTGTCATCTGCATATCTGTGAAAGTGAAGTCGCTCAGTCGTGTCCGACTCTTTGCGACCCTATGGACTGTAGCCTACCAGGCTCCTCTGTCCATGGGATTTTCCAGGCAATAGTACTGGAGTGGATTGCCATTTCCTTCTCCAGGGGATCTTCCCGACCCAGGGATCGAACCCAGGTCTCCCGCATTGTAGACAGACACTTAACCGTCTGAGCCACCAGAGAAGTCCATATCTAAGGTTATTGATATTTCTCCCGGCAATCTTGATTCCAGCTTGTGCTTCTTCCAGCCCAGCATTTCTCATGATGTACTCTGCATATAAGTTAAATAAGCAGAGTGACAATATACAGCCTTGGTGTACTCCTTTTCCTATTTGGAACCAGTCTGTTGTTCCATGTCCTGCTATTGGACTACAAAGAAGTATAAGAAATAATTTTTCTTCTTGAGTTAAAATGATAGCCATAGTTGCATATTTGAGGACTTATATTTAAATATTTTAGTGTTATAGAATATAAAGTGGGTCTTGAAAGTCTTGTCATCCTTCTGATTTGGCTCAGGTGTGTTTCTGCAATTTGAAAACGGCCCAGCAATAAGGCAGGTACCGTTTATTGAGATCTATTATCACGCATTGTGTTAAGTACTTCACATGCATATTATTTCATTTAATCTGAATGGCAAGCCTCTGGAGGTAGGTATTATTATTATTCCTACTGTGTATGATTGAAGGAACTGAGAGTCTGAGAGGCTAGATAACTTGCCTAACCTCATACAATAAGTAAACAGTAGAGTCAGGCATGAATTTCAAGTATTCTTGGCTTTGCTGGTAGCTCAGCTGGTAAAGAATCTGCCTGCAGTGAAGGAGACCCCAGTTTGATTCCTGGGTCAGAAAGATCCTCTGGAGAAGGAATAGGCTATGCACTCTAGGCTATTTGGGGGCTTCCCTGGTGTTCAGCTGGTAAAGAATCTGTCTGCAATGTGGGAGACCTGGGTTCTGTCCCTGGGTTGGGAAGATCCCCTAGAGAAGGAAATGGCTACCCACTCCAGTATTCTGGCCGGGAGCGTTCACAGTCCATGGGGTGACAAAGAATTGGACATGGCTGAGGGAATTCACTTTTACTTTTCTGATGCCAAATCCTCTGCTTTCCCATTGAACCTAATGCCTATCTTTGCAGTTTCTAGGCTTATTAGAAGCCTGGAAATAAAATGCATTTTCTGATAGCTCTTTAAAGAAGTCTGGAATTTTGCACTCAATCATCAGTTTTTGTAATAAGTGCCTGTTAATGTTTCTAATTATAACTCATTTCACAATAATACTCAATAATGTTTTTATTGCATTTTGTGCCTTTCACAGATTTATGCATTCCTATCAAGTTCTTCAATTACTGCATAGCTAAGCAATACTTATTTCATTCCCTTAATCTGACAAATGTGCAATGTGGAAATTAGCAATAGTGTGGGACCTTTAACTTGCAATGTTCCCTGTGTTAATTTTTTTGTTTCCAACTCTCACATTTTCATTGCATTTAATATGCATCATAAAAGTGCCTCTTTGGCAAGTTCATTACATATGCTCTTTAATTGCAGTTAGGGCTTTTGAAATTGCTGTTAGGCATAGTGGAAATAATTAACAGCTTAGGTCTAGGCTGATTTTAGAACAAATAACTGCAGTCAGTTCATTTTTCAAATAACTTAATTACTGTTCATCATTGTAGCAATATGATAATCCATAGCAATGTATTGGTGAATATCTACCTTCTACTCTGCACATGTTTATTTTTCTTTGGGAAAGAATAAATTAGTGTCTTACAGCTCAAAGCTGATAAAGATAAGCTTTGATGTGTCTATAATTTTAAAAATAACCATGTCATATAATTCTGCTGGAAAACATAAAAGGAAATTGTTGAAATTCATTTGTGAGAATTCCTAATTGCTGGATAATATTCAAGAACTTAAGTGACAAATAGCCTATGTAATAAAAGTACTTGAGTTTTTTTTTTTTTATATTCACTCATTCAAATATTTCTTTTGAAACATAGAAATAGTTAATAATTTTAGACAAAGGGAAACTGGAGGCATCTTTCCCAAACAAACAATCAAAATAGCAATTGAAAAAATACAAAAAAGTGTCAATTTGTTGTGTTTGGAGTAAGGGAAGGCAAATGATTACTTGTGCAGCAATACATAATTACGGTGAAGTGTAACGGTTCTCAGGAATGAGGACATTGGGAGCATATGGAGATACGCGGCTGAGTGGTGGTTTAAGGGATCCTGTCTACCATCTCTACTACCTGTACATGAGTTCATCTGGGGGATAGGGATGTATAAGCAAATCTTTCTCTTTACCTGATAGAAGTGAGGTCTGCTAATAGTAATGTAGGTGAATTGCATAAAAGGGATTTGTGTAGTGTTTCTGATATTTTCTAAAAGCTCCATCAGAAGTTAGATGTCTTTATCAGTTAGTAGCAAGTATTGTGCAAACATAGATAATGAACCAATATCATTATTCTATTGGGACACTCTAATATTAACTATTTTAAAACCTTTACGCTTTCCTGAATACTTGCTTGACACAAAGTAGACTTTTACTTTTTTTACAAATTTATTGAGGTACAATTGATGCTTAATAAAGTTCACAGTTTTAATTACAGAATTTGATAAATTTTGACATATGTATACACCTCTGAAACCAACTTGGCAACCAAGATAATGAACATATCTATCACCTGAAAAGTTTTCTTGTGTCCATTTGTAATTTATTCTTTCTTCCATGCCTGTGTTGAGGCAACTTTATATTTCCTTTAGGTCACTATAAATTAGTTTTTTTTTTTCTATAATTTTATATACACGAAATCAAATAGTATATACTCTTTTGGACTCCTTTCCTAATTTATACATATTGCATCAGTAATTCATTTCTTTGTATTGGATATTGTTTCATTGTATGCATGGACAATATGTTCTACCCACTCTCCCGCTGATCAGCCATTGGTTTGTTGCCAGTCTTTTGGCTTTTCCAATAAAACTGGTGTAAACATTAACATCTATGTCTTTGAGTGGACTTCTGCTTTCATGTCTATTCAGTAAACACCAAGATGTGGAATGGCTGGTCAAATATTTAACTTTTAAAGAAATTTTAGACTTTTAGTTGGCATACTCAGTTCAGGATGTTATAGCAAATTACTATAAACTATGGCTATTTATAAGCAATAGACTTTTATTTCTCACAGTTCTGGAGGCTGAAAGTTCAAGATTAGGGTGCCAGCATAGTTAGGTTTTGGTGGCATCCCTCTTCTGATTTGGAGACTTACTATTTCTCCTTTATCTTCACATGGTAGAAAGAACAGGAGAGAGTTCTCTGGAGTCCCTTTTATAAGACCATTGATTCTATTCATGAGGGTCCCATTCTCATGAACTCATCATTCCCCAAACTCCTTACTGCCTCGTATCATCAAATTAGGTTTAGGATTTTTACCATATGAATTCTGGACATTCAGTCCATGCTGAAAACTGATATTACAGCATATCATGGATGTGGTAATTAACACTCTATGTGTTATATTAAACTGTATACACTGCTGTTGCTCAAGACATAGACATTTTAACACCTTTGCCAATGGATTAGCTATTGAATATAACACTCATGATCTACATGTGCTGTGGTAAACAGAGTCTTTGTCTCACTTGAGAAATGAGCTTATACATGTCATTTTAGAGTACATCTTTGCCTCAGCTTACATTGAAGGCTGAAAGAAAGACTTGGCCTTTTAGGTATATATCAAAATTCTATCTTAATAAGTTCAACATTGCTCTGAAGGAGTGTTAAAAAATAGCCTTTTAAAACATATAAAGCCTGTCAAGACAATTCCATCAATTGTAACAAATGTACTGTTACATCAAAAGCTCTTATAGTGGGAGAGGTTGTGTGTGCGGGGTAGGGGGGCAGTGTTTGGAAACTCTGTGTGGTTTCCACTAATTTTTCTGTGAACCTAGAGTTCCCTATCAAATAAAGTTTAATAGTTAAAAAAAGGAAGATGCAATTTACTTATTCCTAATGAAGCAGTCACTGGGTAAATCATTTGTCAACAGAATTTCAGTCCTTTTTCCATGCTGCCAGTTACCAGAAATAAAAATGTGCTAAATTTGAAATTTTGAAAATTAAAAATAGATTCCCAAAAATGTTCCCTGATATCTAGCTTATGAAAATGAACCACATGTTCAGTTGCTCTGCTTTAATTTATATTATTGGGATAAAGGAAAATGTGTGAAAGTTATTGAACTATAGTAAAATGTGATACTGAAATTGAATTTAATTGCCTACACATTTTCCAAAAGAAATTACTCTAAATATTAAAACAATTATGCAAATAACATATTGGCATGTAGAAGTATATATGTAAACATAG
>SJYT01084946.1:173380-191296 GCA_006410635.1 Cephalophus harveyi | reverse complement strand
AAGATTTATTTTTTAAATTTAGATTTAAATTTTTAGATTTAAATTTAGATTTAGATTTTTATATATATATATAAAATATTCATTATTATTGCCTGTATATTTGGAAAATAATATATTATATATAAAATATATTATGTGCTAAAACCATATTTTCAATGGTGTGCTACAGTTAGTTCATACTGTTTCCTGAAGGCTGATTTTTAAATATTTAGGATTTTAAAAAAATTGTGGTAACAATTAATATATCTACCCTATTAACTTTTTAAGTAAATAGAAAGTGTTATTAACTATAGGCAGAATGTTGTACAGTAGATTTCTAGATTCCAGAACTTATCTTACATTACTGAAACTTTATGCCTATTGAACAGCAACTTCCTGTTTTCATCACCTCCCAGCCTTGGCAGCTACTATTTTGCCCCCTGTTTCTATGAGTTTGACTACTTTAGATACCTCATATAAGTGGAAACATACAGTATTTGTCCTGAAACTGGCTTATTTCATTAGCATAATGTCTTATGTTGGTTGCTAAATTATTGGTAGCTTGAAATAATCAATGGTAGGATTTTTAACATCATAGAAATTGGAAAACACTAGGAACTAGGCCTCTTTTCATTTTTTCCCCCCTAAAGAGCTAGTTTACCAGCACATCCCTAGATGCTGGACTAAAAATATTTCTAATGGTTGATTTTTTTTTTCCTTAAACCCTCCAGGGTCAGATATCTATATTACTCTATTAGGTCACTGTAGGCAATCAAAGTTCTGATCTCAGATGATGGGTGTGGGATGGAGTGGGGGAAAACACAAATATTTTACTGTATAAGGCAGAAAGAGCCCCGTGACCATACTCCCAACAGATGAATGACCATGAAAATTAGCTTTAGATGTATAGATTGTTGCTTGGTCTATTGCATCTTGGAAAAACACTGGAGCATGTAGAATGCAGAGTCAGGGTGGGCTCCCAATATATACTCCCCATGTCAGTAGAGTAAAATAGATTTGGAGAGTAAAAGTTCAAGATGTTGGCCCAGTTGATGGGCCAATAGATGTCAAGGAAAGACCCTGACATGTGGAGACGCTGGAGCTAATTGCTGAGCAGGTGGATTCAGCTTCCTAGGGGGAAAAAGGTATGAAGATTGAGTTTTCTTGTTTCATTTTCCTCTAGACACACCTGAATTGCTTATTTTTTGGACACACATGCATCTATCTTTGGGCACATCTGCACTTTTAGGACCTAATCAGTTTTGTGCCAAACGTCTGTTGTTCTACACAGATGGAAGTTTGAAGACGTGTAGCTTATACCATTCAAGAGAAAAGCAGTCTCATAAAAACCCAAATGGAATGGTCCAACTCCCACGGCCAGTGTTGAGATGGAGAGATCTGTAAAGAGAAAAAACCCTGAGACATTGATTGTAGGGAAAAATCTAGGTCAGGAAAATCTAGGTCAGGGGTTTCTGGACTCCACAGGAAGAGGAGGTCATGGTAACATGAGATTGTTTCAGAAATATTCTTCTAATATAGTTAGTCATTCTGGTGGAGTCATTTCTATTCTCTTGGAAGACATTTTTAGAAAGAAATCATATGGCAGGGCACCAAAGTATGGTTTACTGTGAAGCCAGTGAAGCTTAAGTTTATGTGGTCCTTGGAGATGCCCTTGCAATGTATTCAGATGGTTGTTTACTTCTGTTTGAAAGAGCAGGCTATTTTACTTGCTTTTGATTGAATTCACTATCTCTTTCTTCTGCAACTTCTTTTCCATCATACTTCCAGTCCTTTCAGGCAGTGATATGTCCATGGGCATCCATGTGACCCCTCTAAGAAGCTGAGTTGGTCGTATGCTATTTTAATTACAATTTGAAAAGATACTTTATAATATTTTAGTATAATAGAAAGCAATTTAACTTGATCAATAATTTCCAAGGTTTACTTATTAGACAAAAATTTATACTGAATTTTTTTGCCCAACAGTCGTTTTCACTATAAGGTAAGTCCTCAATAGTAATTTTCAACATGTAAATTCAATAAGAAATAAAATAATATGTTGAAAACATTACATGAGTAGCAGACTAACTCCCATGTAAAAGTCTCAATTTCTTGAGTGAGTGATTACATAAGACTGCTTAGGTTCAGGGCTTTCTGATCTTGTGAGATGGCTAAGTGTTGGCAGAGGGCTAAATTTCTCTATATGAAATTTTTGAAATGATAAGGGTGAGAGAAGCATATTTAGAGTCTAGTTTGGTTGCTTAATTGAGGGAAAATGAGAATATGTTATGTTGTAGTTTAATGTTTGGGGAGATAAAAACTGAAAATGCAATTAATGCCAATTAAAGAGGAGATTGATTGAATAAACTGTGGTACATCCATTGCCCAGGATGTTGTATATCCATTATAAGGAGTGGGTTAGAGCTTTACCTAGTGGCCAGCACAAATTTGCTTGATGTAATGTTATATGAGAAATGCAAGTTTCAGAAATATATATAATATACAATCAGATCACATTAAAAATAAACAGTGCCAAAAAGCTGCTTGGTCCTATTATATATGCTTAGAAAAATATGGAAATAAACATATAAGGTTATTTACACTGGTTATTTGATATGTGTTGGCCAGGCAAAGAAAAAAAGGAAAGGGCCAAAAGTAAAATCCCTTTGCCTGTCCATGGGATTTCCCAGGCAAATATGTTAGTTTTGGAGATACAAGCAAAGACAAGTGAGCAAAATATAAATAAGCCTGTATTTCTGAACTTGCTAACTATGGGACTTTCCTATGAATTATTGAACCACATACTGACCTGGCCTTTCACCAGAGAGAGTGGAAAACAGATTGGGGCACAGATATATATATATAAGTGTATGTGACTGTACATCACAAAAGCAGCTACTTGTTTTTCTGCAACCTCGTCACAACAGAGTCCAGCATGTGGAACACTCTTAGTAAATTCCTGTGCATATGCTGAATTCATATTGTGTGGCTACCATGAGAAATGTGCACACACACATGATTGATACTTAACCGGTGTGATTTGTTACGGCTGTGTGTGTTGTTTATAGCTTCAATTCCTTTGTTTGCCAGTGCTTCATTTTGATTAGTCAGGAAATGGGTTATATTTAGTATTTTGATTATCATATCCACACACAAACCTACCTCATTGAAACACTGCTCATATGCCATGCCCATACTTTTCAGATAGCTTACTATAACACAGATTCTTCTACCTTAAGGAAAATACTGCCAACCCACACCATATACTATGCATAGAGCCTCTCTATATCATATTCCCAATAAAACATGAGCATCCAATGAAGCCCTAATATAAAACTCTCTCTGACATGATCACCAGCCACAAAGATCATAGATCATAGAGCCCATGCAATAACCAAGAGTATTCATCTTAAATAGTTACTGGGTATTTGCTATCATGTATACATACGCATACAGCCTTGACGTACTCCTTCCCCAATTTAGAACAAGTCTGCTGTTCCACGTCTGGTTCTAACTGTTGCTTCCTGACCTGCATACAGATTTCTCAGGAGGCAGGTCAGGTGGTCTGGTATTCCCATCTCTTGAAGAATTTTCCACAGTTTGTTGTGATCCACACAGTCAAAGACTTTGGCTCAGTCAATAAAGTAGAAATAGATGTTTTCCTGGAACTCTCTTGCTTTTTCAGTGATCTAACAGATGTTAGCAATTTGATCTCTGGTTCCTCTGCCTTTTCAAAAACCAGCTTGAACATCTGGAAATTTATGGTTCATGTACTATTGAAGCCTTGATTAGAGAATTTTGATCATTACTTTGCTAGTGCGTGAAATGAGTGCAATTGTGCAGTAGTTTGAATATTCTTTGCCATTGCCTTTCTTTGGGATTAGAATGAAAACTGACCTTTTCCAGTCCTGTGGCCACTGCTGAGTTTTCCAAATTTGATGGCATATTGAGCGCAGCACTTTCATAGCATCATCTTTTAGGATTTGAAATAGCTCCATTGGAATTCCATCACCTCCATTAGCTTTGTTCATAGTGATGCTTCTTATGGCCCACTTGACTTCACATTCCAGGATGTCTGGCTCTAGGTCAGTGATTACACCATCGTTGTTATCTGGGCCATGATGATCTTTTTTGTATAGTTCTGTGTATTCTTGCCATCTCTTCTTAATATCTTCTGCTTCTGTTAGGTCCATACCATTTCTGTCCTTTATTGTGCCCATCTTTGCATGAAATGTTCCCTTGGTATCTCTAATTTTCTTGAAGAGATCTCTAGTCTTTCCCATTGCATTGGTTTCCTCCATTCTTTGCACTGATCATTGAGGAAAGCTTTCTTATCGCTCCTTGCTGTTCTTTGGAACCCTGCATTCAAATGGGTATATCTTTCCTTTTCTTCTTTGCCTTTTGCTTCTCTTCTCTCAGCTGTTTGTAAGGCCTCCTAAGACAACCATTTTGCCTTTTTACCTTTCTTTTTCTTGGGGATTAGCTTGATCACTGCCTCAAATACAATGTCACAAACTTCCATCCATAGTTCTTCAGGCACTCTATCTATCAGATCTAATCCCCTGAATCTATTTGCCACTTTCACTGTATAATCATAAGGGATTTGATGTAGGTCATACCTGAATGGTCTTTTGGTTTTCCCTACTTTCTTCAATTTAAGTCTGAATTTGGCAATAAGGAGTTCATGATCTGAGCCACAGTCAGCTCCCAATCTTGTTTTTGCTGACTATTTAGAGCTTCTCCAGGTTTGGCTGCAAAGAATATAATCAACCTGATTTCAGTGTTGACAATCTGGTGACTTCCATGTAGAGTCTTCTCTTGTGTTGTTGGAAGAGGGTGTTTGCTATGACCAGTGCGTTCTCTTGGCAAAACTCTGTTAGACTTTGACCTTCTTCATTTTGTATTCCAAGGCCAAATTTGCCTGTTACTCCAGGTGTTTCTTGACTTCCTACTTTTGCATTCCAGTCCCCCATAATGAAAAGGACATCTTTTTTGGCTCTTAGTTCTAAAAGGTCTTGTAGGTCTTCATAGAACCATTCAGCTTCTTCAGTATTACTGGTTGGCACATAGACTTGAATTACTATGATACTGAATGATTTGCCTTGGAAACAAACAGAGATCATGCTGTCATTTTTGAGATTGCATCTAAGTATTGCATTTTGGACTCTTTTGTTGACTATGAGGGCTACTCCATTTCCTCTAAGGGATTCTTGCCCACAGTGGTAGATATAATGGTCATCTGAGTTAAATTCACCCATTCAAGTCCATTTTAGTTCACTGATTCCTAAAATGTCAATGTTTACCCTTGCTATCTCCTGTCTGACCACTTCCAATTTACCTTGATTCATGGACCTAAAATTCTATGTTCCTATGCAATATTTTTCTTTACAACATTGAACTTTACTTCCATCATCAGTCACATCTGCAACGGGGTGTTGTTTTTACTTTGGCTCCATCTCTTCATTCTTTCTGGAGTTATTTCTCCACTCTTCACCAGTAGCATATTGGGTACCTAGCTACCTGAGGAGTTTATCTTTCAGTGTCCTATCTTTTTGCCTTTTCATACTGTTCATGGGGTTCTCAGGGCAAGAATACTGAAGTGGTTTGCCATTTGTCACCCTGTTTATTTAACTTATATGCAGTGTACATCTTGTGAAATGCCTGTCTGGATAAAACACACCTGGAATCAAGATTGCCGGGAGAAATATCAGTAACCTCAGATATGCAAATGACACCACCCTTATAGCAGAAAGCAAAAAAGAACTAAAGAGTCTCTTGATGAAAGTGAAAGAAGAAAGTGAAAAAGTTGGCTTAAATCTCAATATTCAGAAAACTAAGATCATGGCATCTGGCCATCACTTCATGGCAAATAGATGAGAAAACAATGGAAACAGTGAGGGACTGTTTTGGGCTCCAAAATCACTGCAGACAATGACTGGAGCCAAGAAATTAAAAGATGCTTGCTCTTTGGAAGAAAAGCTATGACCAACCTAGACAGCATACTAAAAAGCATAGACATTGCTTTGCCAATAAAGGGCTTTCTAGTCAAAGCTATGATTTTTCCACTAGTCACATTTGGATGTGAGGGTTGGACTATAAAGAAAGCTGAATGCCGAAATACAGATACTTTTGAACTGTGATATTGGAGAAGACTCTTGAGAGTCCCTTGGCCTGCAAGATCAAGCCAGTCCATCCTAAAGGAAATCAGTTCTGAATATTCATTGGAAGGACTGATGCTGAAACTCTAATACTTTTGCCACCTGATGCGAAGAACTGACTCTTATGCACATGTGTTTTTTTTTAATATATAAAAACAAAACATTTTATCCTCTCTGCATGATGACATGTGTAGGGTGTGTGTGTGTGTATGGTGTGGTGTGGAAGGAGGCACTGGGGAGTCAAAGTAAGAGCTGAGGTGTTGCAGTCGCCTATTTAAAAAGTGTGCATCATGAATCCATCACTACTAATGTCGAGGGACCAGCGTGTAAATACGGATTCTGGTTGCTTTACAGAAAATTGCCTTTTCCAATTTTTGAATGAAGGGAAGACTGTCTTTTGTGCTTTTGATGTAGAGTGTGTTTTAGGCTTATGGTAGTGATATTAAATTCAACAGAATTATTTAAATGAGTTCAACATTCTTCAGCAGCTTCTTAAAAGTATGTTTCTCAAGATTCTCTCTTTTCAAGAATCTAAAATGACCCCTATTCCTTGGTTCCCCTTAATGACTAATGTCCCTTAATGGTGCCCCTTAATATTTTAGTATAAGACAGGTAGCAGACATGTGCTTGTCAAGACTCATTGGGAGATACAAAATTAGATGTTGTCTTACAGAACAATTATGGAAGCTAATACAGAGATCTGTAAATTTTTTCAAAGCAACAAAGGAATGTTTTAGACAGTTAGTGGATGTCTTCTTTTTTGGTTAAAGAGCATCTATTTCTCTTTGTTCTAATAATTAAGCTTCGACTTTGGGGACACCATTTCTTTTGATTTGTGAGTCCATGGGAAAGCACACCTCCCCCAGGTTGGGCACATCCCTTAGGGTGTTTTGCCCTCATCCACCTAGTGGTAGGAGTTGTTTAAGAGATGTAACGTCACTACCTGATGCTGAGACAGCACTTACTGATGTCAAGAACTAAGGTTTTAAATGTATTAATTATAATCTGTAAGGAAGTAGATACTATTTTACAGATGACATTAATAATTTAATTCTCCAATCGATTCAGGAAGTCAGTATCATTTTTCAAGTGAAAAGATTACAGCTAAGTTAAATGACTGGATCAAAAAATACGATTGCTAAGTCATAATTGGTAGGAGTTGTTTAAGAGATGTAACGTCACTACCTGATGCTGAGACAGCACTTACTGATGTCAAGAACTAAGGTTTTAAATGTATTAATTATAATCTGTAAGGAAGTAGATACTATTTTACAGATGACATTAATAATTTAATTCTCCAATCGATTCAGGAAGTCAGTATCATTTTTCAAGTGAAAAGATTACAGCTAAGTTAAATGACTGGATCAAAAAATACGATTGCTAAGTCATAAGTCATGATATACATCTATTGTATTTGCTTGTTCTGGCTGTAGAGTCTATGATCTTAACCTAAAAGCATGTTTTCTGAGTTGGTCTAATTCTGAAAATTGTTCTGAGATTTCTGTGTTTTTAGGATGTAGACCTACATATAGAGGCTACTAATCATCTTGCTCTCTCTCTGAATGGAGAGGCTGTTGAGACTGATAGTAACAGAGAAAAATAGAGACAAGAGACGAACAGATTCTATGACATTATTTGAAGCTGTTATTCCCTTGAAATTGTAAGCTACATGAGTAATTAGGTCTCTGTTTTTATTTTAACCTTTTTTAAAAAATTGAAATATCGTTAATTTACAATATTGTGTTAGTTTCAGATGTATACCAAAGTGATTCAGTTATATATATTCTTTTTCAGGTGATTTTCCTTTATAGGTTATTACAAGATATTTAATACAGTTCCCTGTGCTATAAGTAGGTCCATGTTGTTTATCTGTTTTATATATAGTAGTGTGTATCTGTTTGGAGAAGGCAATGGCATCCCACTCCAGTACTCTTGCCTGGAAACTCCCATGGATGGAGGAGCCTGGTAGGCTGCAGTCCATGGGATCGCTGAGTCAGACACGATTGAGCGACTTCACTTTCACTTTTCACTTTCATGCATTGGAGAAGGAAATGGCAACCCACTCCAGTGTTCTTGCTTGGAGAATCCCAGGGATGGTGGAGCCCAATGGGCTGCCGTCTGTGGGGTCACACAGAGTTGGACACGACTGAAGCGATTTAGCAGAAGCAGCAGCAGCAGTGTGTATCTGTTAATCCCAAACTCCTAATTTATCTCCTCTGCCACTATTGCCTTTGGTAACCATAAATTTGTCTTTTGTGTTTGTGAGTCTCATTCTGTTTTGTAAATATCATATAATATCACTTATGTGTAGAATATAAAGAGATGATACAAATAAATTTATTTATGAAATAGAACTAGACTCATAGGCATAAGTCTCCATTTTTAAGCTCATTTAAGCCAGATTGAATTAGGTTCCTGTCATTTATGGCTGAGATGTATTAACCAATATATGTGTACTTAACTTGGTATCTAAGAATAGGATGTTGATCTGAGGGAGTGTTGAGGGAAAGTAAAGAAAAAGGAAAAAATGTATAATAAATCTAAGACCACATAGTATAAAGTAGATATATCCGCTCTAGAAACACAGGAATCTAGGCTATAATTGTCCATTGGAGTTCATTTAGTTCAGGTTTCAAATTGTAACAATATATGAAGAAGTTCTTTAGTTTTTAAGTTAGAAAAAGAAAAATATATAATGAACAGCTATGTATCCATGCTAATATGTAAGAAGGAGAAATTTTGGTCTTGAATAGAGGGAAGAGTAATATCATTTGTTGAATGTGCCAAACATTATTCTAAATGCTTTCATATATCTTACTATTTAAGTTTCCCAACAGAAGGAAGATATTTTCCGTATGTGGAGATTGAGGCTTGGGATGTGGATGAAAGTGTTCTACCTGTAGTAGACACTGTTGGCCAAAAAACCAAATGACTTGCTCCCAATTCCCTTTCCCCTCCTCTCCCTCTATCCTCTTATATAGCTTAGTACCTGATTTTCATCCCTACTGCAGCTAGGAGTGGGCATATGACATACTTTTTATTAATGAGATAAAAGCAGAACTCTTGTTGGGATTCTGGAAAATATTAATACTTATTTTCTTGAGAAAAGGAACATATGCATCTGATGATTTTCACTTCCTTATTTTTTCAGTGAACCTGGGCTTAATTTCTGGGGCTTCAGAGTCATTTCACAACTTTGATGGGAGGTGCAAGTGCTCGAAAGGATAGTAGAACATAGAGAGAGAAGGAGCCTGGGTATTTGATGACATCATGAAAGACTATCTCTGGATTTTTCTTTTGGGGTAATATAAAAAAATATTTTTCTTGCTTATCCCATGATTGCTTGCAGCCCACAGTGTATGCATGGGTTTTCTGTTACTTAACTACTACGTGTGCCTCTAATATAAAGACCTTAGATAGATCCATGGCTAATGCACATGCTATTTTTATATAATATAGCTTCTTTCCACCAGTATTTCTTGCTTCTCCTTCAATGAAAATGGGGTATAGTTCACCAGTGTCTTATCTGAAGATGGTTATACATAATATAAATATTTATTTAGTCAAATAGGTGTGACAGAAGGTGAAGTCAGAGTTGACTGTGAGAGGTACTTGACATACACTTGCAGGTCTTTAAGCTGGAAGGGGCAGTGTGACCGGGAATGCAGATGATTTTAAGAAGCTTGAAGAAGCTCCTGGCTCAAAGCCAGCAAGAAAATAGGAACCTTAGTTCTTTAACCTCAAGAAACTCATTTCTGCCAACAACCTAAATGAGTTTGGAGGATCATTCTTTCAAGCCATAGAAAAGAACTCTGCCCTTGCCACCACCTTGAATTTGGTCTTGTGATAGCCTAAGCAGGGAATTGGCTAAGATCCTCACTGTGTCCAGATTTCTGATTCATGGAAACCATGACATAATAAATGGATGTTGTTCTAAGCCACTGAGTTTATGGTAATTTGTTGCAGCAGCAATGAAGTCCAGTCTGTTTTCCTAATAAGATCTCTGGTCTGTTGGGGCCCCACTTCTTTATAGTAGGTTTAGAAAGTGCCCCCAGAGGGAATGTGATTCACCTCAGGTCTTCCCCTTCTCTCAAGGATTATTGCTTTATATAGTTATTGCTCAAACCCTGAAAAGAGTGATTTCATATATTTTGTTTAATTTTATACTGCTTATAGTGGGATGGTAAGTCCCATACTAGTTACTGCGTCATGTCTGAAACTGTACATTTAAATAGATTCTGATTTATGGTATGGTGTTTGTTTTGTTTTTATTTGCTCTTTGCTTTGTCTCTGATAATTTTTGGACACATGTCTTTGCAGAGTTTTGAAGTTTCATGATGACGTGAATTGTGAGGGTGTTTTTGCACCCATTGAGTTGGGCAAATGATAGAACTTACCAATTTGGAAACTCGTGTTTTTAAATTCTGGGAATGTTCTTTAAAATGCATATCATATAATATCCTTCTCATTGTACAACCTGTTTTGTTTCTTGAAAACATGTTGCAGTTGATTGCCAGTGTTCATGTCTTCTATATTCTTATTGATTATTTGGTTTAATTATTCTATCTATTGTAAAGAGGTAGGTATTAAAAGATGTAACTATCGTTATGGATTTGTTTCTTCCTTCAGTTTTGGTAGGTAGTGCTTTGGTTATTCTGAAGCTCAGTTAGGTTTATATACATTTAGGATATCAAGAGCTAATGTTATTTACTGAGAAATTAACTTCTTAATCATTAGTAATATTTCTCTTCTTGAAGTTTACTTTATTTTTTGATGAATTCCTTTATCATTTCTTGTAGTACAGGTCTCTGGTGATAAATTGTCTTAAATGTTTCATGTTACCCTCCTTAAATAATAAATTTCTTGCTTGACAGTTTTTATTTCTTTCAGTACTACAGAGGTACTACTCCATTCTCTTTGGACCTTCATTATTTTTTGATGAGAAGTCAGTCATCATTTGTGTCCCCAATTCTGTTTGTGATTCTTTTTTGATCTCTATTGGTTTTCAAGGCTTTCCTTTTGCTAAAAAAAAAAAAGAAGGTTAAAGAAAACAAATTAGGTGATACGAACTTTTACCACATCATGAAACAGAATGACTCCTTTCAGAGAACAGCAAAATAAAGCAGAAAGCAACTTTTATAGGACAAAGAATAAAGAAAAATGATGAGAAGAATAGAAAATAACTGATTGTCTGGGGCCATATAGTCATTCTTGTTTAGGATGGGAAGGCCCAGTGTTGGCTTGAAATTTTAAGATTGGCTGATTTGATATACTATATTTCTGGTCAAGTGGGGCATTGATAGGAACATGAAAGCTGTCTAATGAATTAAATAATTAGTTTATATTCCTTTATGTTTCTAAGATTCGGGGGCGGGGGTAGTTTCTATTTATTTTTGAGTAAATTTGACAAAATAAAATTTTCTAACAACCTGTCAGTTTCATGTACATTTTTATTCCTATGACTAATAAATATATGAGTCATAATATCTTTTTAATATCTGCTCTATTCATAACTATGTGGGTTTTTCTTTTCCATTCCAAATATTTGTGCCTTATTTCCTTTTTGTTATGGTATATTTTAGCAGAAGTCTGTCATATGTATTATAGATTTCAAAGAATGAATCATTCATTTTATTTAACTTTTCTATTATATACACTGTATTTCATTAGATTTTCCTACTATGTTGATCATTTCATTTCTTCTTACTTTCTTTGGGCTATTTTTTGCTAGTTTTCTGTTAATCTCCTAATGTCAGTGCCTAATGTAGAACTTTCAGTCTCTTCTTTCCTAAAACAAGTATTTGAAGCTGTATATTTTTGTGCATTTCCAGTTAGAACTGGACATGGAACAGTGCACTGGTTCCAAATAGGGAAAGGAGTACATCGAAGCTGTATATTGTCACCCTTCTTATTTAACTTATATGCGGAGTACATCATGAGAACACTGGGCTGGTTTAAGCACAGGCTAGAATGAAGATTGCCAAGAGAAATATAAATAACCTTAGATATGCAGATGACAGCACCCTTATGGCAGAAAGTGAAGAACTAATAGCCTCTTGATGAAAGTGAAAGAGGAGGGTGGAAAACTTGGCTTAAAGCTCAACATTCAGAAAACTAAGATCATGGCAGCTGGTCCCATCAGTTCAGTTCAATTCAGTTCAGTTCAGTCGCTCAGTCATGTATAACTCTTTGCAACCCTATAGACTGTAGCATGCCAGGCCTCCCTGTCCATCACCAACTCCCAGAGCTTCCTCAAACTCATATCCATTGAGTTGGTGATGCCAGCCAACCATCTTATCCTCTGTCGTTTCCTTCTCCTCCCATCTTCAATCTTTCACAGCATCAGGGGCTTTTCAAACGAGTCAGTTCTTCGCATCAGGTGGCCAAAGTATTGGAGTTTCAGTTTCAGCCTCAGTCCTTCCAATGAGTATTCAGAACTGATTTTCTTTAGGATGGACTGGTTGGAGCTCCTTGCAGTCCAAGGGACTCTCAAGAGTCTTTCCAACACCATAGTTCCAAAGCATCAATTCTTTGGCGCACAGCTTTTTTTAAAGACAAACTCACTTCATGGTCTGGTCCCATCACTTCATGGCAAATAGATGGGGAAACAGTGGAAACAGTGACAGACTTTATTTTGGGGGGGCTCCAAAATCACTGCAGATGTTGACTACAGCCATGAAATTTAAAAAGACACTTCCTCTTTGGAAGAAAGGTTATGACCAACCTAGACAGCATATTAAAAAGCAGAGACATCACTTTGCCAACAAAGGTCCATCTAGTCAAAGCTATGATTTTTCCAATAGTCATGTATGGATGTGAGAGTTGAACTATAAAAAAAGCTGAGCACTGAAGAATTGATGCTTTTGAACTGTGGTGTTGGAGAAGACTCTTGAGAGTCCTTTGGACTGCAAGACGATCCAGCCAGTCAATCCTAAAGGAAATCAGTCCTGAGTATCCATTGGAAGGACTGTTGCTAAAGCTGAAACTCCAATACTTGGCCACCTGATGCAAAGAATTGACACCTTGGAAAAGACCCTGATGCTGGAAAAGATTGAAGGCAGTAGGAGAAGGGGACGACAGAGGATGAGATGGCTGAATGACACCACTGACTCGATGCACATGAATTTGAGTAAACTCCGGGAGTTGGTGATGGACAGGGTGGCCTGGCATGCTGCAGTCATGGAGTTGCAAAGTCATGGGGTTGCAAAGAGTCAGACATGACTGAGTGACTGAACTGACTGACTAATGATAGCTTCATCCTATACATTTTTATGTAGTAGTTTAATTATAACTCATTGTAAAATATCTTCTATTTTAAATTATAAGTTTTCTATGATTCTTAACTTTTTAGAAAAGTATTATCTTTGAATTATATGATTTTAAAATTATTATTTTTCTTCTTGTTCAGTTGCTCAGCTCATCTGACTCTTTGTAACCCCATGGACTGCAGGATGCCAGGCTTCCCTGTCCTTTACCAAATCCCCAAGTTTGCTCAAACTCATATCCTTTGAGTCGGTGATGCCATCCAACCATCTCATAATCTGTTGACTCTTCTCCTCCTACCTCCAATCTTTCTCAGCATCAGAGTCTTTTCTAAGGAGTTGGCTCTTCACATGTGGTGGTCAAAGTACTGGAGCTTCAACTTCAGCATCAGTCCTTCTAATGAATATTCAGGATTGAGTTACTTTAGGATGGACTGGTTGGATCTCCTTGCTGTCCAAGGGACTCTCAAGGGTCTTCTCCAACACCACAGTTCAAAAGCATCAATTCTTCAGTGCTCTGCCTTCTATATGGTCAAACCCTCACATCCATACATGACTACTGGAAAAACCATAGCTTTGACTATGCAGATTTTTGTTGGCAAAGTAATGTCTCTGCTTCTTAATACTCTGTCTAGGTTTGTTGTAGTTTTTCTTCCAAGGAGCAAATGTGTTTTGATTTCATGGCTGCAGTCACCATCTGCAGTGATTTTGGAGCCCAGAAAAATAAAGTCTGCCACTCTTTCCATTGTTTTCCCCATCTGTTTAACATGAAGTGATGGGACTGGATGTGATGATCTTAGTTTTTTGAATGTTGAGTTTTAAGCCAACTTTTTCACTCTCCTCTTTCGCCTTCAACAAGAGATTCTTTAGTTCCTTTTCACTTTCTGCCATAAGGGTGTTGTCATCTACATATCTGAGGTTATTGATATTTCTCCCAGCAATCTTGTTTCCAGGTTGTGCTTCATCCAGCCTGGCATTTTGCATGAAGTGCTCTACATACAAGTTAAATAAGCAATGTGAAAATATACAGCCTTGATGTACTCCTTTTCCAATTTGGAACCAGTCCATTGTTTTCATTTCATGTTCTGACTGTTTCTTCTTGTCCTACATAAGGTGTCTCAGGAGGCAGGTCAGGTGGTCTGGTATTCCCATCCCTTTAATAATTTTCCACAGTTTGTTGTGATCCACCCAATCAACGGCTTTAGTGTGGTCAATGAAGAAAAGTAGATAATTTTCTGGTATTCTCTTGCTTTTTCAATGATCCAGAGGATGTTGGCAATTTGATCTCTGGTTCTTCTGCCTTTTCTAAATCCAGCTTGTACTGGATTTAGAATTAAATCTTGAAGTTCAAGGTTCACATAATGTTGAAGCCTACTTTGGAGGATTTTGAGCGTTACCTTGCTAGCATGTGAAATGAGTACAGTTGTGCGCTAGTTTGAACATTCTTTGGCATTGCCCTTTTTGGGATTGGAATGAAAAGTGGCCTTTTCCAGTCCTGTGACCACTGATGAGTTTTCCAAATTTGCTGGCATATTGAGTACAGCACTTTCAGAGCATGGTCTTTTAAGACCTAGTTCAGCTGGAATTCCATCTGTGGAATAGCTTTCTTTGTAGTAATGCTTCCTAAGGCCCACTTGACTTCACACACCAGGATGTCTGGCTTTAGGTGACTGATCACACCATTGTGGTTATCCAGAATATTAAGATCTTTTTGTGTAGTTCTTCTGTGTATTCCTGCCACCTCTTCTTTGTATCTTTTGTTTCTATTAGGTCAATACCATTTCTGTCATTTATTGTGCCCATCTTTGCCTGAAAAGATCCCTTCATAACTCTAATTTTCTTGAAGTGATCCCCTAGACTTTCTAATTCTTTTGTTTTCCTCTATTTCTTTGCATTGTTCACTTAGGAAGGCTTTCTTATCTTTCACTGCTATTCTTTTAAACTCTGCATTCAAATGGGTATGTCTGTCCTTTTCTCCTTTGCCTTTAGATTCTCTTCTTTTCTCAGCTATTTGTAAGGCCTCCTCAGACAACCATTTTGCTTGTTTCCATTTCTTTTTCTTGGGGATGGTCTTGATCACTGCTTCTTGTGCAATGTATGAACCTCCGTTCATAGTTCTTTCAGTTCAGTTCAGTCACTCAGTCGTGTCTGACTTTGTGACTCCATGAATTGCAGCACGCTAGGCCTCCCTATTCATCACCAACTCCCGGAGTTCACCCAAACCCATGTCCATTGAGTCGGTGATGCCATCCATCCATCTCATCCTCTGTCGTCCCCTTCTCCTCCTGACCCCAATCCTTCCCAGCATTTGGGTCTTTTCCAATAAGTCAACTCTTCGCATGAGGTGGCCAAAGTATTGGACTTTCAGCTTCAACATCAGTTATTCCAATGAACACTCAGGACTGATTTCCTTTAGGATGGACTGGTTGGATCTTCTTGCAGTCCAAGAGACTCTTAAGAGTCTCCTCCAATACCACAGTTCAAAAGCATCAATCCTCAGTGCTCAGCTTTCTAAACTGTCCAAATCTCTCATCCATACATGACTACTGGAAAAACCATAGCCTTGACTAGATGGACCTTTGCTGGCAAAGTAATGTCTCTGCTTTTGAATATGCTATCTAGGTTGGTCATAACTTTCCTTCCAAGGAGAAAGCGTCTTTCCCACTTGACTTCACATTCCAGGGTGTCTGGTTCTAGGTGAGTGATCCCACCATCGTGATTATCTTGGTCATGAACATCTTTTTTATACAGTTCTGTGTATTCTTGCCACCTCTTTTAATGTCTTCTGCTTCTGTTAGGTCCATACCATTTCTGTCCTTTATCGAGCCCATCTTTGCATGAAATGTTCCCTTGGTATCTCTAATTTTCTTGAAGAAATCTCTAGTCTTTCCCATTCTGTTGTTTTCCTCTATTTCGCTGAGGAAGGCT
The DNA here is from genome assembly GCA_006410635.1 of Cephalophus harveyi. NCBI lineage: Eukaryota > Metazoa > Chordata > Mammalia > Artiodactyla > Bovidae > Cephalophus > Cephalophus harveyi. Next base: position 174,969 of record SJYT01084946.1, on the reverse strand, counting down.
TTTTTATCAGTCCTTGCTATTCTTTGGAACTCTGCATTCAGATGGGCATATCTTTCCTTTTCTCCTTTGTCTTTCGCTTCTCTTTTCACAGCTATTTGTAAGGCCTCCTCAGACAGTCATTTTGCTTTTTTGCATTTCTTTTCCATGGGGATGGTCTTGATCCCTGTCTCCTGTACAATGTCTCGAACCTCTGCCCATAGTTCATCAAGCACTCTGTCTATCAGATCTAGTCCCTTAAATCTATTTCTCACTTCCACTGTATAATCATAAGGGATTTGATTTAGGTCATACCTGAATGGTCTAGTGGTTTTCCCTACTTTCTTCAATTTAAGTCTGAAGTTGGCAATAAGGAGTTCATGATCTGAGCGCCAGTCAGCTCCCCGTCTTGTTTTTGCTGACTGTATGGAGCTTCTCCATCTTTGGCTGCATGGAATATAATCAGTCTGATTTCAGTGTTGACCATCTGGTGATGTCCATGTGCAGAGTCTTCTCTTGTGTTGTTGGAAGAGGGTGTTTGCTATGACCAGTGCGTTCCCTTGGCAAAACTCTATTGGCCTTTGTCCAGCTTCATCCTGTACTCCAAGGCAAATTTGCCTGTTACTCCAGGTGTTTCCTGACTACCTACTTTTGCATACTTCTCTAGTCACTCTCTATCAGATCTAATCCCTTGAATCTATTTGTCACTTCCACTGTATAATTGTAAGGATTTGATTTACGTCCTACCTGAATGGCCTAGTTGTATTCTTTACTTTCTCCAAATTAAGTCTGAATTTTGCAATAAGATATTCATGATCTGAGCCACAATCAGCTCCCAGTCTTGTTTTTGCTGAATGTATGAAACATTTTCTTATAAACAGGTGGAAATGATGCTTATGCATTTTCTTATATACGGGCAGAAAGAAAGCTTTCCAAAGAAATCTTTCCAATTTCTTGAGACTTGGTGCATTACCCCATGGTCAATCTTTATAACTTTCTAGGCATCTTTGAACAGAATGTGTATGTTTTCATTTATTGTGTGCCGTTAGTTCAAATTATTTTTGTTCTCTCACTGATTTTTTATTGTTTTGCTGGCTTAAAGCTAAAGATAAATGTGTGTGAAAATATAATCATGATGGATGATTTTTTCATTCCTTGTTTGAAATTTCTGTCAGCTTGCTTCATTTTTTGAATCTTTCTTGAATCCATGCAAGACTACAACTGCTAAATCATCCTCATCTATATCATCTCTAAAAATATTTTTTAGCATGTGTTCTGGTATTGATGAAAGCACAAAAGGTTTCTTGATTAAAGTTTGCCTGATATATAACCTTTATTTTTCTTTCTTTATTCTTATGTTTTAAATGAATGACCATAGTTGTATTTTTTTTTAACTTCATTCTGCTAAGTTTTTCTATAAATGGAACAATTTCCCCACTTACATTTATTGTTGTCAGTTTTATTTTGGATTTGTTTCTTCCATCTTATTTCATGCTTTTCATTCATTCCACTTTTTATATGTTTACTTTGTTTTCTATTTTTCTTTTTGCTTAGTTTGGATTTGTGTTTTTTCTTTATCTTTTAAAATTTCTGTTTATTTAGAAGCTATATAT